>UESW01004702.1:440418-671261 GCA_900491605.1 Calamus simplicifolius | reverse complement strand
AAGCTTTTGGTCCTTTGAAACATCTAAATCTGAAGTTATTATTGATATGCTGTTTGCCTTACCCTCAGGAGGACATATCCGAGCTACAATTCAATGGACTAATGTTCAGCATTACCTCTTAGCCAGAGAATATAGCAAAGAAATTGATAGATAGCAAGGTCTTTGTCGGGACAAATTCTTTGCAGATGTCATAGGTTTTGATAGATTCATATCATTTACGTGCAGCTATCATTGACTGTCAAAAATATTTAACTCAAGCTGTTCACAATGCCACCAACATTAAAAAAAGTTTTTCTTATTTTTGTACTACCATTCAAGGGAGTAATAGTTGACCGGAGTTTTTTTTTTTTTCCCAATTACACAACACTATTGTTTCGAACATTGATCAGATGAAACAAGCACACACATCTATCCTTAATCAGATGAAACAAGCACACAACATTTATCCTAAACCTAAAGAGAGCCACAATCATAATTAGTATGGCTAAATAGAAACCTCGCCGGAAAACAATCAGTATGGCAAGAATATCAGCTTCTTTACCATGATGATGCCATGATAAATGATCCTTCAAATAAGACTGAGTAGTTAACTCATCACCTCAGCCTCCTTTCATTCACATATTTATTCAATGCTCTTCCTATTCTCTTAGCCAGCTCTTGATCACTTGTTGCAACTGCTGGACCCTTCGGCATCTCTTGAGCTAAGCATCTAGCGAGCACAATTGCATCTTCTAAGCCAGCAGCACCTCCTTGGCCAAGGAATGGGCCCATAACATGCTTGCATCCCTGCGACTGTCATGGTGCCTTGCCAGGTTTGCAAAGAGCAAGTGCCATGGAGCTCGATACCTGAGATGTGTGAGGCTCAGTGAACTATCACAATGCTTCATTTCAATCACCTCAGGGGGGAATTCTTTTAATGACTCCAACGAAATTCTTTGATGAGCACAGGATCCATTTGGACATTTGAATCTGATGAAAACCATTAAGAAGTTAGCTCACCTCTAGATTAAGCAATGACAAGGTTCACATATAAATCTTTATTGAGACTAGCTGTCTGACATGGTTGCTGTATCAGGTATGGATTACCTTGAGAAGGGAACTGACCGAAAAGCCAATGGACTAACTTTTCATCGACTGGAAGCCTTCCTAAGATGACACCCATTACCCGTCAGCCGGCTGAAATGGCTACCAAAGCTGTGGCCATTTGAATAGCTAGTAAAACCTCGAAACACAGATATTGGATAGGCCTTGGGGTCTTGCAGTCCTAAAGATTTTGCAATGACTGAATTTGATCCATCACAACCAATTAGAACCTACAGCAACATATTCCAGTAAGTTGAGGGGCAATTAACAGTTTGCTTTTTTGTGAAATATTATGCTTTCACTTTGTTGTCATCACATAAAACATAAAATTTAAGGTTCAAATTCTTGCTGACAGGAAATTTATGGCATGTGCTGAGATCATTTAGAGCATATTTCCACTAAGAAGTGATGTGATATAAGGATTTCTCTAAGCATCGAACCTTATTCCAATTTGAGTTTCATGAATGTTAATTCATCATTTATATAATGATTATAAAAAAAATTGGGGACAGTTTCATTTTTTTGATGTCTACGTTCTGCTAGTTTAAAACATTTTATAAAAGTAAAAAATTATTAAAAAAAAAGATTTGGGTATAAAAGACACCCTAACCCAGGAGGATCGCTAGATATTTATGTTATCGACCAGTTCGGCCACTTAGGTAGATTTAGACAATATTCAAGAGCAAAATTCACTATGTTTGAGGTTGAATTGCACATAAAAACTTTCAAAGGCTAAAATTGCATGCATGACCTCCTTTTTTTTTTTCGAAATCAGATAATCTTTTGAGATCTAAGAGGGTGCAATGATCCCCAAAGGGTGATGATAATATCTAGGCCTCAAGACAAGATGATCAAAGTAAAACTAAACTTTTATGTAAGGTTTTGATAAAAGCATATTTCCATCTAGGATGAATTAGATGGTGTAAAAGGAGACGAAAGTTGTTGTAGAATTCAATATCTAACTTTAGGATTATTTAGTTTTGGCATGACTTTCAGCTAGTCACTATTTTAGAAAAAACTCAGACTTTTTTTTCTAACTTGAAGAGGAATTCAACTCGATTTTGGGGATTCAAACCTTTTAGTATAGATAGAGGTATTGTAACCCAATTTTAGCATATTAATAAAAGAGAAAAAGAGTCTAGAGCCTTTTTTGCTACTTTATTTTATTATTATTATTTTTGTTGCAAGTTTCAAGGTAAGCAGATTGAAAGAATTACTTCTTTTCTCTCCAATCTGATTACTTTTTAGCCTCCTCATGCTAAAGGCAAATTCTTTAACGAATGTGCGATGACCGCACATGAAACAGATTCCTCTTAGTTGTTCAAAACAAAGGCAAATTAGATACTTCAGCAATAATACGAAACCAGTAAAACTACATCATTAAGTTCTTTTAGTAAACTTTATCAAGTAGGAAGGATAGATTTGTTGATTAGTGTTATTGCAAAAACCATCTAATGATGAACCTAAGCATTGAACACAAAATTATAGGAGAGTGTTAGAGAAAGATATTAAAGTTAGACAGATATGAAGGATATAATTTTACATGACAGAATTAAGTGAATATGAAAGAAACAAAAGAGGAAACAGGAAAATACAAAAGAAAACTTGTCATGAAAGTAGATACCACCTTAGCCTTAATTGTAGCACCATCATCAGCATATAGAATGGGGAACGAGGTGATGGGATCTGATCCAACTACTACAATTTTGCACCCAAAACGAATTGATCCCTTAGGTAAACTGTCAGCCAAGTTTCGATCAGATCGCTCCTTTTTAAGCATCTTAGTCCTTCTTCCCTAACAACAGAAGGAACCCAAATGTGTCATTAGAAGCAGCTTGTGCCACTCTAACAAGATTGTTGGTGTTAGAGAATTTTAATAAAAGTTTGATTGTTCTCTGAATAATTTGCAACAATTAAGAACAATAATATGATTTGCCACTTCCTGATATACATCCCTTGACAAAGCTATATAAGGTGTGTGTTGTGTTAGGTCATGAGATGTACAGGAACTTCTCTCAGAAAACATAATATTCAATAGATCAATTTGGCACAAGATGATTCCTTTGCACATATAATTGTCTCTTTTATCTCATTAGGATTACCTAAGGTTGTTTTCAGACTCAGGTAAATAATAGTTAAAGTCATGCTTACTTCTTTATCAGATTTTTGGGCCATTACTTTGTAGCCTATTTGCATAGCTTTTGGTTTTAGGCATCGGTGATTAACTTTATGGTACTTGTGATATGAGTCATGGCTAATGAAGGAGAAACATAAAAGAAAAAGAGTTTACCATATATGATCATGTAAGCTTTTAGTCTTCATCTAACAGATTGCCATAGCATTCACTAATGGCTCACTAGCTCTTCAAGTTTAACAAAGATGAGGGAATGTTTTGTTACAATTTTATATAACTCTCTTTTTTCATCTCAAACTGATGAAAATTACCAAAATTATTTATGTACTGGTGTGGCAGGTGAGGCCCACAGCCAACTAACGGCAAACAAAATGAACATAATTATATACCCTTTTAACAATTCTCCCTTTCAATTACATATTGCTTAAAGTTTACTACGGTAAAACTGAAGCAAAACTCTTTCTCTCCTTTTTTTTTTTTTTCAGGTCAATAAGTCGATTTACCTTTAGTTCTTATCCAATACCATTTCTCACTCCCTTGGAAGAGGGGAGCCCAAGGCTAATTTCTGCTAAATCCACAATCAGAAAACCCTCAGAAATTACATAAGTGATTGAACTTAGAAAAGTAAAACCTATGCAAAATTGAGCATTTATCAGGTGCTGAATTGTTTTACCGATACAAGCAATACATTTCTGTGGACCCATTTTAAATTATCATTAATATGGACAATTTGAAGTTCATGTTGATGAGTTTATTTTCACAATAATGCATGGAGAAATTTGATTACTCTGCCCTCCATACCATCCTCCAAAGCATCATCAATCCTATTACTGCATCAAGCATTAGCTGTTAAACAAAACCTTCATGAGTATACCTGCATGAAGTTGCTTGCATCTTGTTCTTGTGAACGAATATGTCTCGCAACCTGAATACAATTTGCAAAATCAGACCTGAAATTCTTAGTACCTTGATGGTTATATGGAGGGGGGGAAGCATAATGTGCTGTAACTACTTATAATATACTGATAACGATGACCTTGATAATTTTTGCTTGACAATCTATGCTGTTAAAAAGAGCATTGCGGGGATGGAATTTATTTGATTCACAAGTACATAGCAAACACCAACATAGGTGGTTATGAAAAGAAAAATATGGATATAGCCAATCTTAATATTTTCTTCCACATTGATATCTCACATCCGATGGAATCATTCATACACCCTAAATTCTTTCTCACTATACTAACCAACCACTAACTAACAAAATTATTCTTCCTCTATCCCTATTTCCCTTGTTGCAGACTTATCCACCTCCAATCTTTATCTTCCATTTTAACTTTTATTTTTATTTAATTTTGCTAATTTAACATAATTTATCATCTTTGCTTTGCATTTCATCCTTTACTCAAAATCATGATACTTATTTTTCTATGGTCTTAACCATGTTTTTTCAGTTAACCTGCATCATGCACACATATATGCTAGTTAGGGATGAAATATATGCAATATAATGCTCAGGTTGTGCAATAAGCTATATCGGGCAAGAAAAAAATAATGTCTCAAGAATACATACTCTGTTAGAAGGATAGCTTTTTTTGTAACTCTGTACCAACCAAGTTGATCAAGTGCACGCCAACCATTGATGAAAATACCAATCGCTACCCCTGAAGTCCGGAGGGTGTCAGATTTCTCTAGAACAAGACTATTTATTCCTTTCCTGCATAATTTTGGATGACAAAAAATCACATGCAACTCTGATTCTAACCAATGATACTATTTACATTATAAGTGCAGAAATATATATCCAGAGATAATAGGTTGTTAAAACATAAAAAGGATCAAGCGTTGATGCTATAGCAATATACATAGAGTCCTTCGCCCACCTTTCTTCCTTCTCATATATCAGATCAATGAAGGAGTTGCTTCTGGTGCTCTAAATACAAGATTTCTAAGGGAACACAGCATGAAGTGGATCCATGTTCATTCATTCTTGATGGTACCATAGTATAAAGTGTTTAGTTCCATATTGATTATGTATTAAAAAAAATCTTAGTTGCTTATACAAAATAATACTTTCAAGCTAGCTTTTTTTACGTGGGGTTCTAAATTGTTATAAATAATTTCATAAAAAAAGGTCTTGAATACTTTTACAAGATCAAGGAACGTAAAATTTACGTTTTGGCTGATTTTGGGTGAGATCTTAGGCCATAACAAGTTATCTTTGTGGAGGACCTAAACTACTTCTGTTAATGTGAAAATTTAAAAGAAAAGCAGAATTTGCCATCATCATCTAAGCCACCAGCATAGGCCCGTCCACTAGTCAACCTCTGGATGGAAATTACTAATATTAAGCATCCCAAAACCATTCGGGTCAGACAAATTAACGTTAATCAACCTTTTCTTTTTATTTTTGAGAAAGGAGGCAGGAGCCAGGTTTCAACTCATACCCATGTCTGACCTTGGGAATGTGATGCCCTTCCTAATAGTCTTACATTGAAAAATTGGAGTTGGTTAGTGGTTTATAACCAGTTAAGAAATATGGATAAGCACCAATTGGATCCCTTTTGGACTGTGGTGGCCCAAGTTGGTGTGGACCTTGTCCGTCTTGCTTTCTTGTAACGAAACGGCCGTGGGCCCGTCGTTACAGAGAGAACCTGGGAAGGAGAGGAAGTCATTTGAGATGCTCTACTAAACAGCCTAATTGCCATCATGTGAAGGTGTTTCCATGTATTCAAACAAGAGATTCTATTAAGATACCTTTGGGAAGGTAAAACATTGCAGAGATTTTTTTTTGGTGCCCCAATTAATTAATGCTTCATTCATCTTGTGACATTTCTACTCCTTGAGGGTAAACACCACAGTAGGCAACTAGAAATAAGAAGGAACAATCTTTAAAATAACGCCTTTGCAGCAAGGAATTTATACCTGTGAAGAGCCAAAGCAGTGGCAAGCCCACAGATTCCTCCTCCCACAATGACAATGTCATGGTTCTCCTCCTTTGAGCCCATCTCTCCTTTCCTTTCCCTCCTCTCTTCACCTTCCTCACTCTGCAAATATATATATATATATATATATATATATATATGCTGTGATGACGCCCTTCTCCTTCTTGGTAGTCAATTATTTATCCTTTGGCTAAAAGATATTATAATATGTCACCATAGTCCATGCGTTCAGTCCATAGCATGGAAGGCCTATTTGCTGTTCCGCAAGAAACAGCGAATCCCCCGAGAAGAGAGCCATCCATTTGACGCCAGCGTTAACGACTTCGTGTTGTGATTTGGACTCTCGGGCACGGTCGAAGTTTAAATCTGGAAATGTTATTATTGTATTTCACGTCCAAAAAAATAATATAAGTTAAGAAACATATTTAAATGATAGTCGTAATATTATTATTTTAACGCCTTCAATGCCGTTATAACAGCCGGTATTTTGGGCCTCTTAAAAAATAATAAAAAAGAAATTGTTCGTGAGATATGCTTTGAGATTCTCATTCTTAGACGTATGCGTCAGAGCTTCTGCTGTTTTGTTCTACGAAGCGTTGGATGTCGGCTTAGACTGAGTTGAGTTCCACCCTGATTCGAATTCTATTCGAAATATTTGTTAATTCAGACATTAAACCCAAGTTTAATTCAAACTTAAGCCCAATCCAAAATTTAATCAGATCAATCAAAAACCGAATTAACATACTAAAATTTTAATTTTTAAGTATTTATCTAAATAAGTAATACTAATAATAATTATATGATCATTCAAAAAAAATTATGATATGAAAAATTATTAGAAAAAAAATTATTATAAAATTTTAAAAGCCATCATATTTAAGATTTTTAGAATTGCATTAGACTAGATTCGGGATTAGGTAAGGGTCAATTCTTCAAGCCCGTTCAAAACCCATCTGAATTTTTTTGAGCTTTAAAATTAAGGAAAAGTCTTTGTACACCGCCTCCGGTGCAGCAAGTCCTACGTGGGCTGCACTGCCTCTCCTGATTGGTCCACGTGGATCCTACGTGGCTGACGTGCCGGACGGTATGGCTCTGCTACGATGTTACGTTCTGATCGTGACGGCCATGAAAAGCGCTTCATCTTTTTTTTAAAATTAGCGTGCAGACGAAAATCCCCTTTCCCTCCAGCCTACTTCTACCATCATTTTTTCTAGGATTTCATCTGTGCAAGAAAAACTCTTTCTTCCCCTCGCTCTGGCTTTCGGATGCTAAGGAATCAGTCAAAGGTTTGAGCACGATCCTACGCCCTCGCTCTGAGAGTCCGGTCGAAAGAAAATATTTCAGCTACTGGAGTCGTTGTACAAAAACCTCTGGAGAAAATGTCATCCGCAATAGGAAGTAAAAAGTCCTTGCTCTCACTTCTTTGTAAAGCTCCTTTATTACACCAACTATTTTTTATCATTAGAGGAAGTTAATGTGTGACCAAACCGTTTAATGCACGGGTAACTTCCTTAGAGTTTAGTGTTTTGTAGCACGAATGTCGTACTCTTTTAACTAGGATGTTATAACTTATGAACTGGGGTGTCGTCAGAGCGTTTCAATCGCCATAAAAGCTACGACACCCAGATTTACTGTTAAGACACTGGAGAAAAGCCTACGACACCCGTGCTTAAAACTGACCATGAGAGAAACCCCGCGATAACCCTGGAGGAATTTGGCCAAAAATACTTTGCGACACCCCAGTTGAAACCTTACGATACCCTAGCACCAATGCTACGACACCCGTGCTTAAACTGACCATGGAGAGAATCCCCGTGACACCCTAGGAGAATTCGGCCGAAAATCCTTCGCGACACCCCAGTTGAAACCTCACGACACCCTAGCACCAATGCTACGACACCCGTGCTTAAAACTGACCATGGAGAGAAGCCCCACGACACCAGGAGAAATTCTGCCGAATATCCTTCGCGACACCCCAGTTTAACCCTTACGACACCCGTACTTATATATGACCATGGAGAGAATCCTCTCAGTTCAAACATCATGACACCCCAGCGACAACTCCTACGACACCAGTGCTTATAACCTTAGAAATCATTCATGACACCGCAGTTGAAACGTTACGACACCCTAGCGGCAACGCTATGACACCCATGCTTATAACCTTCGCGATCTTTGTTTGTTGCTTTCCAGGGTGTCGTAATTTATTTTCTGGGGTGTCTTTAACTGCTAAATGGTGTGTCACAAGGTTTTAACTGACCCTGGAGAGAAGGCCCGCGACCCCCCAAGAGGAATTCGCCCAAAAATCTTCACGACACCCTAGTTGAAACGTGACGACACCCTAGCGACAACGCTACGACACCCATGATTATAACCTTCGCTATCTTCGTTTGTTGCTTTCCGGGGTGTCATAGGTTGTTCTCTGGGGTGTCTTTAACTGCTAAGGGGGGTATCGTCACGTTTACCTAAAGGATACATTCTTCGTAGGTTTGTATGTCATTGTCTTTGGTTCATGTTCGCGTTCAACGCTTTTTTTTGTTGATAAAATTATGAACAAGGATGTCATCTTCACAAAGAGCGAGGGCATAAATCACTTCTTCGATGGGTTTATAAATTCGAAGACTACACTAACAGAGTTCATAGGTAAGTACGAAGATGCCTTGGAAAAAAGGTATGAGGCCGAAAATGAGGAAGATAATAGGACATTGCAAACGATTGTTTTCCTAAAGACATCATCACCTTTTGAGAGATAAGCTGCAGGAAGGTATACAAGGCGCAATTTTCAAAAAATTTCAGAATGAGATCCTTGAAATGGCTGCATCAAATACTAAATTGATCAAGGAAGCTGGCAACTGTTGTGTATATTCTGTAAAGTCGTACGAAAGGATTGAAGTCGATGGAATCGGCAAGGAGATGATCAAAGATTATATCGTGTCATACGATAGAAATATTGAGGATGTCCAATGCCAGTGCCGATCCTTTCAGTTCAAGGGGTACCTGTGTAGGCATGCCTTGTTGGTTCTTCATCAAAGTGACGTATTTCGTTTACCAGATAAATACTTCTTGAAGAGATGGTGCAAGGACATGAAATACCAATTCGACGAATTCGACTGCAATACTAAAGCTTATGATAAAAGCACACGAAAATCATGGTACACAGTGATAATTTTTTAATTGAAATGTCTTAATATATGTTTTCGATAATATTATGTTATTGATTGTAGATATAGTTTGCTGAGTCATCGGATGATGAAGCTCGCAGAGATAGCCTCCATGTCTGAAGATGCATTTAATTTAGTGATGGATGGTCTAACACCTATATTCAAAATTGCCGTGGATACCAACTGCGCAGCTAAGCCAGGTATAGAGCTTGTAATTCAAGATCCTGAACAAATTAGGATGAAAGGTTGCCCAAGAGAGAATAGATTAAAGAGTGGAGTTGAGAAGAAGTCAAAAAGATCAAGGAAAAATCTGGTCAAGGCAACCGTTGATGCTCCACAAATGCAAAATGAAATAAGAGCTATTTCAAGCAACAGGCAGACTTGTATGCAGTCAATTAACACCGGAGAGGACAAGGAAAGAATTGTACCACCTTCTAAAACTTTGATGGACGAATTTGATGCTTATGTATTGAGTCAACTTACACATGAGCATATATAAAACGGGTGTCGTAACTTTCTAACTAGGGTGTCTTGGTCACAAATGAAGTGCTTTCTAATTAGGGTATCTTTTTCAGTCAAATGAAGTGCTCATCTCGTCTGCCAAGAAGATTTGATATTTATGAATACGCTTGCACTGTTACGACACCGAAGCTCTGGGCTAACGACATCCCAGTACTCACGAAAGGACACCGAAGCTCTGGGCTAATGACTCCCTAGCTCTACCACGGCGACACCCGAAATGCGGAAGGCAAAATCGTACGACACCGAAGCTTTTAGCGCGATGACACCCCAGCTCTGGGCTAATGATTCCCTAGCTCTACCGCGGCGACACCCGAAAGGCGAAATCCTACGACATTCCAGTACTCATGAAAGGACATCGAAGCTTTTAGCGCGATGACACCCAAGCTCTGGGCTAACAACTCCCTAGCTCTACTGCGACGACACCCGAAAGGCGAAAGCAAAATCGTACGACACCAAAGCTTTTAGTGCGATGACACCCCAGCTCTGGGCTAACGACTCCCTAGCTCTACCATGGCGACACCCAAAAGGTGAAATCCTACGACATCCCAGTACTAACGAAAGGACACTGAAGCTTTTAACGTGATGACACCCAAGCTCTGGGCTAACGACTCCCTAGTTCTACCGCGATGATACCCGAAAGGTGAAAGGCAAAATTGTACGACACCAAAGCTTTTAGCACGACGACACCCCAGCTCTGGGCTAACGACTCCCTAGCTTTACCGCGGCGATACCCGAAAGGCAAAATCCTACGACATCCCAGTACTCATAAAAGGACACCGAAGCTTTTAGTGCGACGACACCCAAGCTCTGGGCTAACGACTCGCTAGCTCTACCGTGATGACACCCGAAAGGCAGAAGGCAAAATCGTACGACACCGAAGCTTTTAGCGCGATGACACCCCAGCTCTGGGCTAGCGACTCCCTAGCTCTACCGCGGCGACACCCGAAAGGCGAAATCCTACGATTTCCAGTACTCACGAAAGGACACCGAAGCCTTTAGCGCGACGACACCAAGCTCTGGGCTAACGACTCCCTAGCTCTACCACGATGACACCCGAAAGGCGGAAGGCAAAATCGTACGACACCGAAGCTTTTAGCACAACGACACCCCAGCTCTGGGCTAACGACTCCCTAGCTCTACCGCGGTGACACCCGAAAGGCGAAATCCTACGACATCCCAGTACTCATGAAAGGACACCGAAGCTTTTAGCACGACGACACCCAAGCTTTGGGCTAACGACTCCCTAGTTCTACCGCGACGACACCCGAAAGGTGGAAAATCGTACGACACTGAATTTTAGCGCGATGATACCCCAGCTCTGGGCTAACGACTCCCTAGCTCTACCGCGATGACACCCGAAAGGCGGAAGGCAAAATCGTACGATACCAAAGCTTTTAGCGCGATGACACCCCAGCTTTGGGCTAACGACTCCCTAGCTCTATCGCGGTGACACCCGAAAGGTAAAATCCTACGACATCCCAGTACTCACGAAAGGAAACCGAAGCTTTTAGCGCGACGACACCCAAGCTCTGGGCTAACGACTCCCTAGTTCTACCGCGACGACACCCGAAAGGCGGAAGGCAAAATCGTACGACACCGAAGCTTTTAGCGCGACGACACCCCAGCTCTGGGCTAACGACTCCCTAGCTCTACCGCGACGACACCCGAAAGGCGAAAGGCAAAATCGTATGACACCGAAGCTTTTAGCGTGACGACCCAGTGCTCAATTTACGACATTCTAGTATTCAATTTACAACATCATATATGAAAACTTAAGAAATTGTGAAGTAGAGAAGGCATAAATACGAATAAATCGAGGACACCCCTATTCTTAATATAAAATTTTTGCATTTGCATTAAATCTGAAACAGTGTTAATATGAATAAATTACATTAAATTTTCATTCAAAGAAGAAATAAAAAATTAAGAACATTTTTTGACAAGGTCGCTGATCTTTTGGTTCAGGCCCTCTCTCAATATCGTCGCAGCTAATTGTCGCCGATAATCTCTGACTTTCTCATCCGTGAAATCCATCTTCATATCAGGATTGTCCCATCGAGCAAGACATTCCATGTATCTCAGACAGTATAGGCTGCAATCCAGCGATCCAAGGGAATGCCATGGATGGGGAATGCCATCGCTTAATCACCTTTTTAGCTGATCTTCCAAAATTTTTGGATACTGAGATGGCTTCTGAATGCAAGGGGCGATCGACTGGCCCCATGGGAGCCGCCGCACAACGGTAACCGTCGATGCGGAGGTCTTGGCGTCGTCGCTCGCAAACCGTGAGCAACTCCAAAAGGCGGCCGAGCAATACCTGGCCATTTCAATGAGAGAGATCGAGCTCCTGCATCGGGCCAACAGCCGCTGGAGGGGCAAGTAGCATCCCTCTAGCAGAAGATTGCCGAGTTAGCCCCGCAGCGTGGGGGGAGCTCGGCAGCGCCCGAGAAGATGACAAGCCTCAGTGAGGGCTCCTGTACTTTTTTTTCTTTTCTTCTTGTCTTTTCTTTGTGTGATGAATAAAAATAAATTTTAGTAACTTTTGTTTGCTGCCATTCGCTCTTATCATGTGAGCCTTACCAAACAGACCATCCTCCTAGGGGGTCTTTGGTGATCTTGATGAGGCTAAGGTGTAGCGTCCCTGAGATAAGTGGAACTCATAAGTTTCAGCCAGAGTGTGGTATATTGGTCAGACTCACCGAAGCATGATGAGTGTCCCGTTAGCATCGGTTGAGACCGAAGGATAAGGGAGCTCGGCTTAGTTCGAAACCCACGACACCCTGGTTGAAAACCCATGACACCCTAGTTCAAAACCCATGACACCCTAGTTCAAAACCTACGACACCCATTCAGAAAACGTTAAGATAAAGCATTAGTTCAAAACCCATGACCCCATAGTTCAAAACCGACGACACCCTAGTTCAAAACCTAGGACACCCATTCAGAAAACGTTAAGACAAAGCATTAGTTCAAAACCACGACACCCTAGTTGAAAATCCACGACATCCTAGTTCAAAACCCACGACACCCTAGTTCAAAACCCATGATACCTTAGTTCAAAACCTACGATACCTATTCAGAAAACGTTAAGACAAAGCATTAGTTCAAAACCGACGACACCCTAGTTCAAAACCGACGACACCCTAGTTCAAAACCTACGACACCCATTCAGAAAACGTTAAGATAAAGCATTAGTTCAAAACCCACGATACCCTAGTTGAAAACCGATGATACCCTAGTTGAAAACCCATGACACCCTAGTTTAAAACCTACGACCCCATTCAGAAAACGTTAAGACAAGCATTAGTTTAAAACCCACAACACCCTAGTTCAAAACCGACGACACCCTAGTTCAAAACCGACGATACCCATTCAGAAAACGTTAAGACAAAGCATTAGTTCAAAACCCACGACAACCTAGTTCAAAACCTACGACACCCATTCAGAAAACGTTAAGACAAAGCATTAGTTCAAAACCCACGACACCCTAGTTGAAAACCTACGACACCCTAGTTCAAAACCCACGACACCCTAGTTCAAAACCCATGACACCTTAGTTCAAAACCTACGACACCCATTCAGAAAACGTTAAGACAAAGCATTAGTTCAAAACCCACGACACCCTAGTTGAAAACCCATGACACCCTAGTTCAAAACCTACGACATCCATTCAGAAAACGTTAAGACAAAGCATTAGTTCAAAACCCACGACACCCTAGTTGAAAACCCATGATACCCTAGTTCAAAACCCACGACACTATAGTTCGACACCCTACTTCTACCCGCCATCTTATCTGGTAGGAGATCCTGAAAGCCATCGTCAAGCTCATAAACCACAACCTCAACCCTAGACTCCGCTCCGTGGTACCATCATCCATAGGAAGAATGTTTTACAATCAGAAAGAGTTTTTTATCGTCAAGCTCATAAACCACAACAACCTCATAACGAAAGAATGTTTCATGCTGCGGATGATATTTCCTTCAGAAGTTTTTGTACAAAGACTTCAGTAGCTAGGTATTCCAGCCTCGAAGCTAAAATATTTTCTTTCGATCGGACTCTCAAAGCTAGGACGTAGGATCATGCTCAAACCTTTGACTGATTCCTTATCATTCGAAAGCCAGAGCGAGGGGGAAGAAAGAGTTTTTCTTGCATAGATGAAATCCAAAAAAAATGGTGGTAGAAGTAGACTGGAGGGAAAAGATATTTTCGTTTGCATGCTAATTTTTTAAAAAAGGCGAAGCACTTTTCATGGCCATCATGATCAGAACGTAACATCATAGCAGAGCCATACCGTCCGGCACGTTAGCCACGTAGGATCCACGTGGACCAATCAGGAGAGGCGATGCAGCCCACGTAGGACTTGCTGCACCGGGGGCGATGTACAAAGACTTTTCTTAAAATTAAAGCCAGTCCCCATCCTAGTTGGTTTGGACCTGGTCTACGCCCACCCAGAGAAATTAAGCCAATTTGATGCGCTACTCGCCCCGCTATCTACCATAGTTTCACACATAATTATTTTATACAGAAAGAAAAAATTCACGCAAAAATAATATTGTGGATATTCGCTCATAACTTCTGCCCAATGATTTTGAATCAACTGGCAGACGCATGTCCGCAAGAAAATTTTGTGGGGCGGTTTACTACGTGTAGACCTTGGCATACAATTTCTATACGGACGAAATCCACACCGGAATTTTTACGCCGAGATCAGCACTCGGGGTTCGCATTTAACTCTCATGAACGGCTCCTCCGATGTACGAAATGAAAAGACTTTGTATATCGCATCCGATACAACAAGTTCTATATTGACTGTATTATTTCTTTTATTGATCCACATGTGATATTCATTAAAAAATGTTAAAATAATTTTACGGTATTCCAAGAGAAAAAATTACAACATCGTAGTTATAAAATTAAGACATCTATTCAGAAAGCAAAAAAAAATTACGATACCCCATTTGTAAACTTACAACATCGTAACTATAAAATTACGATACACATCAGAAAACGTGTCTGTACATAAATTCCAAAAAAAAAAAGCTGAATGGGTATTAATGCACGTCAAGTCAAAATTTAAGCAGTTATAAAATTAAGACATCCACTAAGAAAATCAATAAAAAAATTACGACATCCCAGTTGTAAATTTACAGTAGTTATAAAATTACGACACCAACTTAGAAAATATGTCTGTACATAAATTTCAAAAAAAAGTTGAACGGATATTAATGCACATGATAGCTTTTTTTAAAAATTTATGTACATATACGTTTTCTAAGTGGGTGTCGTAATTTTATAACTATGGTATCATAAATTTACAATTGGGATGTCGTAATTTTTTTTGCTTTCTGAACGGGTATCTTAATTTTATAACTATGGTGTCGTAAGTTTAAAACTAGGGTATCGTAATTTTTTTTTAACTATTTGAATGGGTATCTTAGTTTTATAACTATGGTGTCGTAAGTTTAAAACTGAGATATCGTAATTTTTTCTTCGAGATATCGTAAAGCTGTCTTATATTTTTTAATAGGTATCATATGCATGTGGACTAATAAGGAAGGATAGTGTAGCCTACATAGAACTTGCTGCACCGGATGCGATGTAAAAGTCTTTTCCATGAAATGAAGATGTCCGCATAAAAACTTCGATTGGAAAGACAATCCGCATAAAAATATGTGCAGAAAGGGGATAAATTCCCACATCCTGGGAGAGGAAGCTGTAGCCAGCCACACACATCACTTGATCGATGAAACGTTTAATAGACAAAATTGACCTAAAATGAATCATCTAGTATTTTTTGAGAAACTATATATTAGACTTACATCAAGGGAATTATAATTTTACTATTTACTATTTAAAATTATTACCCACAACCTGGAACATGATCTCACTCAAAAAAATTTAGGTAAGAAGATATTATTTAGATTATTTACCTACGTAAGTATATGTAAAATGTATATGAAACTAAAACTAAATATACTGGTATAAACTCTTATATGCTTTTTTTACTATACAAATTATTCAAATCTAAATTTAAATTCAATTATAATGCTGAATCAAGATATTCTCAGTATCTCATCCAAAAGACTAGATAGAAAAATATAATTTGAGTCGTGACTCAACACACATGAGCACGAACTCCCACAACAAGCAATCTTGTTTACCTTGGCCTTTATTTAGCATGAAGGACAGGAGAAGATGTTACCTTTTTTTTTTTTTGTTACAAACGGGCGATCATATAATTCTAGAATGAGTCAGCCCAGATACATCAGAAGTTAAGATCTGCTGTAGAAGAATAGGACATGGGTCGCCTGGCTTCCAACTCCATGGACCCACATGTTGAGCAGCAAAGGTCGCCACCCAGTCCGCCGTGGAGTTGGCCTCACGATAAGTGTGGCGGATCTGGGCAGAATCAAGCTCCCGCAACATAGACCAACAGTCCCTCAGCATCGGGTTTGAGGACCCATAAATATAGCTCTCCTCTAATAACCAAGAAATGACAGTCATAGAATCCCCTCAATCATGATCTTGGGAGCATGGAGGATCCTAACAGCATACGAGAGCCCTGCCCAAGCAGCACCAAGCTCCGATAGAGGAACTGTTGAGTCCAGGGATCCAAAGCCTCCCGCTGCCAATAGATCACCCATCGGACCCCGAATGATGAAAGTAGATCCAGCAGCTCTATCCCGGACACTCCCATCAAAGTTAATTTTGACATACCCTGGAGGGGGGCTTCCAAGAGACGAAAACCGTACGACGGTTCGCTATCGGAACAGCAGGGGAGCCCCAGAGGCCAGAGGAGTCAAAATTAACACCATGAAAGGCACGGGCACATTCCGAAGACAATAATCTAATCTGCCTTACAATCCTGTGAAAGAAAACCTGTCGTCGGAGAATATGATCTGATTCCTCGAGAGCCATATATAATAGGCAGTAACAGACCAAAGACCACGCTTGCTCATAGGACCGCTCCGGATGTCCTGAAGGAAAGATGAACGTGAAAAAGCCATTACCTCCAGATCCCTAGGATAGCCCATAAGAGCCCAGATCCTTCTCGCTCTGGAACAACAAAATATAGCATGGTCCACAGATTCATCCACCTGCCTACACAGAGGACAGATCGGCTGAATAGACAGGCCCCTCGAGAAAGAAGGAGGCAAGTAGGAAGACAGTCCCAAAGAATCTTCCAGATGAATAACTGAACCCTGGGGAGCACAGGAAGCTTCCAAATCCAAACTGCATCCTCCGTATGCTGAACATGCGGCCTGTATATGTCCATAAGATCCCTAATGGGAGCCTTGGGAAGACAAGATCGCTGCCAAACCTGGAGTCAACAGAGGAATCAGGTAAAAGAGGTATCGAGAGAATCCGACGAGAAAGCTCCTCCCCAAAAAACCGGGTCACCGAGGGTATGTGCCATGAATGGGGGTTTAAAAAGATAAGATCCTTAACCCTAAGATTAGGGGGAATATCCATGTTAATAAAGGAGGGCCACCGCATAAGGGGGAGCTCAGAAATCCAGGTATCATTAACAGCATCAATTGACCAGCCATCACCAATCATCCATGAGATATTGTGCATAATGGCTGACTATGTCTACAATCTCCTTCCAATAGGAAGAGGATCCACGGGGCGGTATAATAATCGAACCAGAAACCCAGTCACCGTATCTCGCATGCATCACAGAACTCCATAAACTATGAGGCTCCAAAAGGAAACGCGAGGCATGTTTGGCAAGAAGAGCTTCTCTTCTAACAATCAACTGAATCCCCAGTCCACCTTCATTAATAGGCATGCAGACCTTGTCCCAAGCAACTAGATGAATACCATGTCCCTCCTGCGTAGAAGCCCAAAGAAAATCTCTGAAACATCTCTCAATCCTCCTAAGACAAGTGATCGGCAGAATGGCATTCGAAAGGAGATACACAGGAAGAGAAGAGAGGACAGAACGAATGATAGTGATCCTAGCCATCATGGATAAACTAGTCATCTGCCACCCTCAATACGCTGGCGGACCCGTCGCTCGATCTCTGCAAAGTCAGAACAGCGAGCCCGTCTACCAGTAATGGGGATCCCCAAATACTTGAAGTGATCCGTCCGAGTAGTGATACCTGATAACTCCATAATGGCCTCCCTAGTAGATCTAGGGGTCTTAGGGCTGAAGCAGATAGAAGACTTAAGAAAATTTACCCTCTGGCCCGACGCCTGACAGTAACGCTGCAGAATAGAATGAAAAGAAGCAGCATTATCAATAGAAGCCTGACCCAGAAGAATACAGTCATCAGCAAAAAGAAGATGAGAAATCCGAGGGCCCTCTCTCCCGCCATGAATGGAACAATCCGGTGCTCCTGCTGAGCAAGATGAAAGGCACGAGAAAGATCGTCTGCGGCAAGAATAAATAACAAGGGGGATAATGGACATCCCTGTCTCAAACCCACAGAAGAGTGAAAAATTCAGTAGGGCTCCCATTGATGAGCAGAGAAAAGGAAGGCCTCAGAATACATGCCATAATCCATTCAATAAAAAGATCATCAAAACCGAACTCCTGAAGGGAGCGCTTCAGGAAGGCCCAGCTCAGTCTGTCATAAGCTCTCTCCATATCCAGCTTCACCGCCATGAGACTTCTTCTCACAGGGGCTCTTTGAAGATCATGCATGAACTCCTGAGCAATGAGGACGTTATCCGATATGGAACGCCCTTTAATAAAAGCCCCCTGCTCTATAGAAATAAGACGGGGGATCACAAGCCGAAGACGGCCAACCAAGAGGCGAGCACAAACTTTATACAGAGTAGTGCAAAGGCTAATAGGTCTGAAGTGCTGCGGAAGAGAGGCGTCGGACTGCTTGGGCACCAACGTAACAAGAGTCCGGTTCCATTCCAAGGGAATTTGCTTCAATTGGAAGACAATTTGAATGGCCTGAATAACCTCTTGTCCAATTATGTCCCAATAGTGGCGATAAAATAGAGGAGGAAAACCATCAGGCCCAGGAGCCTTGTCCGGACCGAGCTCCCAAAGGGCCACCCGAATCTCCTCAGCAGTGACTGGTCTGCAAAGCTTTTCATTGTCCTGTGAAGAAACCCTTCTGGAATCAGGAACCCTGACCACCGGTTCCCCAACAGCAGAGGAATCAGCCCATCTGGATTGAAAGAACTGGAGAAGCATATCCCGAATAGAATGGTAATCCTCCTGACGTACCCCTCCGTGTCAACAAGTCTCGAATCCTGTTCACGCCCGGCGCTTTAAGGTAGCCTGATGGAAGAATCTGGTATTACGATCCCCCTCACAGATCCACTGCGCCCTAGACCTCTGTTTCCAGTACATCTCCTGCTGGCGAAGCAGAGAGTGGTGACGAGCAAGCAATTCCCGCAGAGAGAAAAGGTCCGAATCCAAAAGAGATCCATCGAGATCCTCCTTACCCTGAAGAACAGTAATATCAGCTTCCACCAGATCAATCTGTCTATCCAAGTTCCCCACTTCAAACCTATTCCATTTGGAAAGACGTCGTCTGGCCAGCATAAGACGACGAGAGAGCCGGTATATAGCATTGCCCCTGATTGGAAGATGCCAAATTTGAGTAATAATGGACCGAGCCCCTGAATGGACTGTCCAAAATGCTCAAATCTAAACTGTCTAGGCTGGTGCACATCAACCTCAGTAGAGATCAAAATAGGGCAGTGATCCGAAGCAATCCTGGGCAAGTGAGATACAGAAACCGCAGGATGCATGTGAAGCCATTGGGCCGTAGCCAAAGCTCTGTCGAGTCTCTCCCAAACACGAGCTGAGCCCTGACGGTTATTACACCAAGTAAACTGGGTTCCAGAATACCCCAAATCCATCAGATTAGAAGACCGAATAAAGGAATTGAATTCATTAATATCAGCTGAGGCCGAAACCCGTCTGCCCCCACGTTTTTCCTTAGCCTCAGTGATACAATTAAAATCTCCCGCAACAATGACTGGGAGACCTTGATCAAGGAGGGAAAGCAGCTCAGCCCAAAGGATTCGTCTCTCTCTATAATCCGTACTGGCATAAACCGCCGAAAGCAGCCAGGGGTCAGAGGACCCCATAGAGATAAGAAGACCAATCTGCTGGTTGCACTGATGAAAAGCCTCAACCGAAACAGCAGAATCACGCCATATGGCCAATATACCCCCCGACATCCCTTCAGCCTCCACCGCATACGAAGACCAAGATCGGGAAATCTGTCTCCGAAGCCGGGCCAGAGTATCTCCCGACAATCTGGTTTCCAACAACACACATATATCAAAATTATATAATTGCATCAATCTATTAAAAGAGGATCGAAAGGAAGGCTTTCGAGCTCCTCGAGTATTCCATATAAGAATCTTCATTAATTACTGAGGAAACTGGGACCCCTCCCTGGTCCTCCATCATAACCATATCAGGAAGGCACTGACTGGCAAGGGTGCCCCCATCAGTCATCATTCGAGAATCAGTCTTCGGTCCATCCGCAACAACATCTAGATTAACAGCCCGGATAGACTGCACCGAGGGTAGTGAGACCGAGTGCCGACTCATAGATTCTTCACCTGAGTCCACCACAGTCAAGCCAACATTCATCTCAGCGCTGGGCTGACTCACCTCCTGATCAACTCCATAAGAGCAATGCGATAATGACGGGTTGACAGGAAATAATGAGCAGCTTCAGTAATCTTTGGCAAAGCAACTTTACCTTTGCCCTTCCTTTTAACAGATTTGGGGTTAGTTCTCGGAGCAGGACTCTCAACAGGTCTAGCCCTTTTCAAGGGGCCCGGAAAAGCGTCCCCGCTGCCTTGATCACTACCACAAACCACACTCAATCTGGGAGAAGAGAAAGGATTAGCAATTGGCTGAATTAAATTGGATCCAGATTCAACATCTCTGACATTGTTTCCTTCCTTCAGATTAAGCTTCTCAGAAGCTACAGTAACGGCACGGGAGGAAAAAACTGGCACTGTGCCGAAAGCAAGAGAAGTCTCCATCCCAGACCTCTGCTTCTCACCACCAGAGTCAGCGAGGGCTGCGTCCGAGACAATCACCATCTTCGTCGACGGTGGCACTTTCCGGCGGCGACCTTAACCGGCGTCCTCCAATCGTCTACACCAGTAGCCGCAGCCCGCTGCTTATCCTTAACCAACTGAGGCACTGAATCACAGCCGGAAGCTACAGGACAAGGCTTCGAAGAAGGCTTCTTCCTCATCTCCCTCAACGATCCAGGGACATCCCGGCGTTGACGAATAGCAGTCAGCCAGGACCCAAAAACAGGGGACGATGAATCATCATCCTTACTTGACCCAGCCGGCACTGAACACGGACCCTCCAAATGAAGCGATCCGCAGCTAGAACAAAATCCTTCAAGAGATTCGTAAACAAACTGCTGCCAGAAGGGAAGATTGATGCCCTGAACATGAGTACCCGGCCGAAGTGAATGCCGGAGATCCACCCGCACACGACTCTGGCAAACCCTCCTCTGCTCTTGGCCAGAGTCGACGAATCAACACAATGGAAATGGCCAGCCGTCTTAGTGATCACCCTGAGGAAATCCTCCTTCCAAAATTCCAAGGGGAGGTTCGGTAATCGCAGCCAAATCAGGGCAAAGGGGGTGGCATCCGCAGTCGGAACGAACTCCGGCTTCCACCTTTCCATTGCGATAATTTGTCCATTGATGATCCATGGATGATTCATCACCAGATCAGCAGCCTTCGGGTCTTCGAAATGGAATATGTGGCATCGAAAAGCCAGGCTAATAGGTTTGATATCTCCCTGAATTCCAGCACGGTGAAACTCCCTAACATACGCCTCCGCTGGAACCCATTTCATGAACGAACGAACAATGAGAGCACGCGCCTGCCACTCCACCATCTCAGACTTCAATTCGTCCATCGGAATGCTGACCACTCTGGAAACACAGATTCCAGACGCGATACTTCAGCCGGCGCCGGAGACGACGAGACCCAAAAGAACCCTGTCGAGCTGGACTTCTGCCCAGCAGCACGGACCCCCCATCTCCATCAGTCGCCATAGATGGCAAGGAGACAGCAGAGAGAAGAAACTCCACAAGAGCCGCAGCCGGAGATGAAGATGATCGCCGGATATCAGCATAGACGAGGGTCGAGCACGAATCGCAAAGCAGACAAGCAAACAGAAGCCGGAGACCTCACATGCACGAACCTCAAAGCAGACGATAGATGTTACCTTTTAACGGAGTAAAGATGAGTAGATCCTGGACTCATCAGAGAGGGCCAAAGTCATAACTAGTGTAGCTAAGCGAAGCTCCACGAAAGAAAATAGCTAAAAGTGCAAGGCTGATCACTACAAGGAAACAGTAAATAGTGACAAAAATTTTCATAACTATTCTGTCACAAATTGGATTTAGTGATGAATTAGTGACAAAAATCTTATCGTCACTATTTTTGCCGTCACTAAATTTAGTGATGGAAAGAGGTCCGTCACAAAATAATAGCGACGGATTTGTGACGAAATATTTCATTAAAATTTATGATGGAACATATTTTTTGTCACTAAATTGTGACGGATTAGTGACGAACTATTCCGTCAAAAATTTTTGATGGAACATATTTTTCGTCACTAAATTGTGACGGATTAGTGAGCATTATTCCGTCACTATTCCATCACAAATATTTCCATCACTACTACAAGAAAATTGTGAAATAGCGACGCAACTTTTTATCGCAAAATAATGACAGAATTGTGACGCAATTATGACCCACGAAATCTACGATAAAATAGCAACGAATTCATCTCCATTTAGCAACGCAATAAATCAGTCGCTAAATAGCGACGCAATTAGCGACTCCCAAAAAATCCGTTGCTAAATAGCGACTCTATTAGCGACTCAAAAAAATACATCGCTAAATAGCGACGCATTTTGCTACGTCACTAAATAGCGAGCAGAAAAATGCATCACTAAATAATGATGCAGAAAAATGCGTTGCTATTTTGCGATGCATCTTGTTGCGTCACTATTTAGCAACACAAATTTGCATCGCTAAATAGTGACACAGAAAAATGCGTCACTATTTTGCGACGCAACAAAATGTGTCGCTATTTAGCGATGCAAATATGCGTCGCTATTTAGTGACGCAGCAAAATGCGTTGCTAAATAGTGACGCAACAAGATGCATCGCAAAATAGTGACACATTTTTCTGCGTCACTATTTAGCGATGTAAATTTGTGTTGCTAAATAGTGACTCAATTAGGCATCGCTAAATAGCGACACATTTTGCTGTGTCCCTATTTAGCGATGCAATTTTGCATTGCTAAATAGCAACGCATCAAAATTTTACGTTGCTATTTTGCGACGCATTTTGTTGTGTCACTATTTAGGGTTTTAGGGTTTTTAGGGTTTTAGGGTTTAGGGTTTAAGGTTTTTAGGGTTTATGGTTTAGGGTTTTAGAGTTTAGGGTTTAGGGTTTAGGGTTTAGGGTTTTAGGGTTTTAGGGTTTAGGGTTTAGGGTTTTTAGGGTTCGGGGTTCAGGGGTTCAGGGATTAAGGGTTTTTGGGTTTCAGGGGTTTTGGGTTTTAGCTAGGTTTAAGGGTTTATTTAAGGGTTTAGGGTTTAAGGGTTTAGGGTTTAGTTTTAGGTTTTAGGTTTTAGGGTTTAAGGTTTTAGGGTTTAATTAGGGGTTTATGGTTTTAGGGTTTTAGGGGTTTAAGGATTAGGGTTTTAGGTTTTAGGGTTTTGAGTTATAGGGGTTTAAGGGTTTGGGGTTTAAGGGTTTAGGGTTTAGGTTTTTGGGTTTTTTTTTTTTTTGGAATTTTAGGGTTTAGGGTTTTAGGGTTTAGGGTTTAGACTGCATTCTCGGCACAAAGGCATGGATCGGACTGGAGGCAGCGATGTGGATCAGACTGGAGGCAGCATCGGTCCCGGGTAGAACCTTCTAGTCGGCCACCTGGGCCGGCTTCAGTGAGTCCCGGATAGGACCTTCTACCTATTGCATACATAGCCCACATGCCTATGGGCTTCTTCTTTTTTTTTTAATTCTAATTGTAGGCTCCATTAAATATAATTTTTTTATTTTAAAGTAAAAAATTCTAATGTAAAAAAAAATTATTCTCTGATTTTTATTTATTAAAGAAACTTTCACATTTTAGAGAAAAAGTTTGGTATCATAGTTAGAATTGGAATCAAAAATAATTTATGAATCCTACTAATAACACATTAAAAATATACAAAAATATATATAATATATTATTACATAATTTATAATATATATTAATATACCATAGCAATAGATTATAATATATTAATATATAAAATTACCACTATATAATATTAATTATTATACAATATAATAATTAATATATAAAATTAATATTATATAATATTAATAATTAGCGATGCATAGTTGCGTCGTTATTTTGCGACCCATATTTTATGCGTCGCTATTTAGCAATGCAATTTTGCTGCGTCGCTAAATTGTGATGCAGCAAAATGTGTTGCTATTTAGCAGCGCAAAATTGCGTTGCTAAATAGTGATGCAACAAAATGTGTTGCTAAATAGCTAGTTAGCGACGCAAATTTATGTTGCTAAATAGCGACGCAATTAGGCATCGCTAAATAGCGACGCATTTTGCTACGTCATTATTTGGCGACATTTTTGTTGCATCGCTAACTAGCAACGCATTTTGTTGCATCACAATTTAGGGTTTTAGGGTTTTTAGGGTTTTAGGGTTTAGGGTTTAGGGTTTTTAGGGTTCGGGTTCAGGGATTAAGGGTTTTTGGGTTTCGGGGGTTTAGAGTTTTAGCTAGGGTTTAGGGTTTAAGGTTTTATGGTTGAAGGGTTTAGGGTTTAAGGGTTTAGGGTTTTTTGGGTTTTTTTTTGGAAATTTAGGGTTTAGGGTTTAAGGGTTTTTTGGTTTAAGGTTTTAGCTAGGGTTTAGGGTTTAAGGTTTTATGGTTTAAGGGTTTAGGGTTTAAGGGTTTAGGCTTTTTTTGGGTTTTTTTTGGAATTTTAGGGTTTAGGGTTTAAGGGTTTTAGGGTTTTAGGGTTTAGGGTTTAGACTGCATTCTCGGTACAAAGGCGTGGATCGGACTGGAGGCAACGTCGGTCCCGGATAGGACCTTCTAGTCGGCCACCTGGGCCGGCTTTAGTGAGTCCCGAATAGGACCTTCTACCTATTGCATACATAGCCCACATGCCTATGGGTGGGCTTCTTCTATTTTTTTTAAAAAAATCTAATTGTAGGCTCCATTCAATATATATATATTTTATTTTAAAGTAAAAAAATTCTAATGTAAAAAATTTTGATTCTCTAATTTGTATTTATAAAGAAACTTTCAAATTTTAGAGAAAAAGTTTGGTATCATAGTTAGAATTGGAATCAAAAATAATTTATGAATCCTACCAATAACAAATTAAAAATATACAAAAATATATATAATATATTATTACATAATTTATATATATTACGTAGGAGGTTCGGCAGGAGGTTTAGAAGGAGCTTTCAGATATGAGAACACAGATGCGTCAGATGCAGGATTTGGTTCACCTCATGTCATAGGGTTCATTCCAGCCTCCGGAGCCTTCATGATCCGCAGCCTTCACGTGATCATGATAGTGCGATTTTTGATGTATTTTTTTCTTTACTTCTTATGTATGAAAATTTTAAAACCTTAAAATATTAATATATTTTTAAAAATTGAGTGATAAATGTTTCTATCAATATTTAAATGCAATGAAATTGTATTAGCAGATTTAATTATAATATTTAAAATTTTATAAAAAAACAAAAGTTTTTCGTCACAAATATGTTTTTTAAAAACATTTAATTAAAGTTTGTGACGCAATTGTGATGCCATTTGTGACGCAATTGCAACGCCATTTGCGTCGCAATTTTGCGACTCCTAAAATGCCTCGCAATTTTGGGACGCAAACGTGGCGTCGCAACATTGCGACGCATTTTAGGCGTCGCAATTGCGTCGCAAAATTACGACATAATATTTGAGTCACTAATGCGTCACTAAATTACGACGCAATGTTGTGTTACTAATGTGTCACTAAATTTCGACGACTGCAATTTTGTTGCAATTTAGCGATGCAATTTTTGGTGTTGCTATTTAGCAACTCAATTGTGATGGATTGCAATTTGCGACGAGGTTGACAGCGACGCTTAAATTGCGTCGCTAATGCATCACTAAATCCATTTAGTGGCGCATTAGCGACGCAATTTGGTGTTGCTAAAGCTGAATTTTCTTATAGTATATATTCCATCACAATTTAGTGACAGATTATTAATGAAAATTTAGTCACTAAAACTTTTGTCACTAGTCCGTCACTAATAGCAATAAATTAGTGATGAAAGAATCTATCAGTCATTCGTTATTATTCCATCACTAATAAATTACTAATATTTTCATCACTAATCCGTCACTATTATTTCTATCAAAATCCATCACTAATCCATCATTAACCTAATAAAATTTCATCAAAATTTTATTCTTATAAATTTAAAATTATTTTTAAATTACAATATATTTAATGCATTCTAATGAAATTTATAGATGAATATTTAAATTTAAGAATAAAAAATATTTCATAGCATAAGATAAATATATCTGTATATATTAACAATACTAATGTTTTATACATTAGACATCAAATTATTAAGATGTCTTCGGCTGCCTTGGGAACTCTACACTTGAGAAATATACATCTAAAGCAGTCCTTTGAACACCATTTACTGGCTCCCTCTGATGTAGCCTGAAGTGAACAATGCTAGTGTGTGACGTTCACCTGCAGCTATTGAAGCAATCCTCACTTCCGTGTTAAGTATCACTAGACATGTAGGAGCTGAAAGAGTTTCATCACCATATGTTGGGCTCTCATGTCCAAGCTTAGATGAAGACAATTTTATGCACTTTATGCTTTCCTCCCCACCTCTACTCTCAGGACTAGATGCATCATTTGAATAGAACATCAATAAACTTTCAGTGCCCCATCAATCGGTTATTGCGCATCAAGTTCTTCTTCTTTTTGTAAAGTAATCTGAACACAGAAGGTTCATTTGTGGAGATTTCTATGGCAAAGCAAATAAGGGTAGAAGAGAATGCCTTTGGCTTTTATTTTCTAGCAAGTAGTGAATTTAATTTGTAAACAAAATAGAACAAATATGAACAATATGTATATATAATTAAAAACTCATCCTTTCTTGCTTCTATTTGAGCAATAATTTCGAAATGCTGCACAGATGCCATTTAGTTTTGAAGCACCAACACTGTAAAACAAACAAAATAGAACAATTTAGGTTGCATCTGCTGTCACCGTTACTTTTTTAAACACATTTAAAATAAAAATTTTATTTTTATTTTATATGTTTCTTAATTGACGGCATAAACATATTTGGCAGACACCGTTCCATTTTATTCTTAACTATTGAAAGCTACTTTTAAAATAAAAAAAAACCATACAGATATTTGCAGTTGATTCATGTTAGGTTCAATGTGAGGATGCCATATGGTTCAAAATGGGGCAATAAAAAGAAAAAAAAAAATTCCACTATAAAGGCAAAGGTTGATAATTAGGGTAGATGCATAACAAAGTCCTGCCACATGGATATGTCCTTTCTTCTAAGCTAATCAAAGCACATGTTCTAAAGAAAATTCAATTCTTGGGTAAACTGACAGCTCAGGAAAGTCTAGATGCAGATTTTTCTTCTAAGCTAATCAATGTGAGGATGCCATATGGTTCAAAATGGGGCAACAAAAAGGAAAAAAAAAAATTCCACTATAAAGTCAAAGGTTGATCATTAGGGCAGATGCATAACAAAGTCCTGCCACATGGATATGTCCTTTTCTTCTAAGCTAATCAAAGCACATTTTCTAAAGAAAATTCAATTCTTGGATAAACTGACGGCATCAGGAAAGTCTAGATACTGAGTTTTCTCCAATGGTGATGGTGCAGGCAACTTAAATAAATTATCATGTGCAAGGAAAAAGGTGAAGTTCTTTTTCAATCTTCTGTTGATTCATTGCTGTCCATGTAAAAGGAAGGTTAGGAAATTTTTTTCCACATTTCTGAAATGAGACGGAAGAAATCCGTGTCTTGCTTTGAAGCTGGAACATTGTTGCTTGACTGGTGCTACAAGGAATTGAATTATGTACTCTATGTGTAAGACTTTCGACAAGAAAAAATAAAGAAGGTGAGGTTTAACAAAGTTAAAGTCCTTGCACCATGACTTTTCACCGGCTAGGGAGGACGACCACAATCGTCAATCTACCATATTTCCATTCTCTCAAATTTCGATGGTCTTTGCTGAATATTCCTCAAGGTTTACATGATTTCAATGATTATGATTTTCAATAATCTCAAAGATACCTTCTACCACTATTTCAAAATTTTGAAAAATGAAACTAAAAAAAAAAAATGCATGTCTACAATGAAGGTGATAGTGCCATATTGGTGTTGCTTGTAAGGTCATTATTATACAAGAAGGGGATAATCTTGGTAAATTAACAATATGAATCAGTTAAAACCTTTCACCCATTATTTTCTATGCAAGAAGCCAGTTTTTAGACAATACATAGTCATAAAAACCCAAAATTAGTACCCTATCTCTCGAAGCCAATTCAAAGCCACTTCAAACAATAGATATTCATAAAAATCCTCAAATAGTTTCAAGGAACCATTGTTGGATTTTTAATCCAACATTAGGTTTATATGTGAAATAATTATGTGTTGCGGACGGTCAAATAAGGTTAAACCCAATTAGAAGTGATCAGCTAAGGTTTAAGTGATTTGGGCTTTAATGTATCTGATTAGGTGTGGCCCTTTAATGTGTAGAGACCTAAGGGGTTATTTCTATTTTTATGATGGGCTAAAATAGAAATACCAAAAGATAATGATGAAATTATATATATATAGCGGTTATGGTTCTTGGATTGCACGTACGACCTTTTTTTTTTCTGAATCCCATCATCAGAAAGAATAGCCTAGAGAAAATTCTAAAGGGCTCTCTGAGAATACGTGTTGATCTGGAAGGCCAACCGCAGGATTCTGAAGAGCAATCAAGCAATATGAATTCAGTACGCTTCTATTTATCAATTATGGATTCTTGATGATTAAACATGAATGATTCTTGGGCTTCATGGTGATGGGCTTCACCAAAAGGTTCAGATCTAATTTCTAACAATTGGTATCAGAGCCCCTATTCATATTGAATCATTGAGAAATTTTTCGGTTATATGCATTAATATTCGTATTTGTGCATATGTTTCTTTGATTTTATTCAGCAATCGTGAGACAAATACTTATTAGTTTAAATTTTTATTTTGATGCCAATGATATTTTTAATATCTGTAGATCTAGTTTTTTAAATAAAACAAAGGTCATAGTGCATCAAAACTTTATTTTACTTATGGTTTAATGTGTTGGGTGGCAGATGGTAGCTACCTAATTGATTAGATTGAGGCTAGAGTTATACTCTATGACCTTAAGACAATTTCGTCCCGCAATGGTGCTCACGGTCAGTATGACGATTGTCTCCCAGGATACAACAGTCTCCTTTTGATGAAAGCAGCACTGCAATTCACCAAAAAATGAACCAAGAATGCTACTCTCTTTTTAATGCACTATTGCTATACTACCCTTAGGAAAGTATGCAAATGCCTAAGAGAGAACTCAATTCGGAATGGAATTGGAATGAATGAAATGAGAGGGTTTAGGGTCCTATTTATAGGTTTTTAGGTGCCCCTTGGAAGCAACCCTACGAATTTAATTTAATTTAAATTCTTTGATCGAAGGATGTGAGGGTTAAGGGCTTATCACCCTTGATATGCCCTTTAGACATCGTGATCTTCAGATCAGGCGACCGGATAAGCCTTTTCATGGCTGTGATCTGAAGATCAGCGATCAGATAAGCCTATCCTCATCCTGATATGCCTTTTCATCATCGTGATCTGATGATCACATTATCAGATAGGCGGTTGCACGTCTTTGATACACCATTTTATGATCGGACCGTTGACGTATCTCAACCGTACGATCGGACTGGTGCCTTATCACCAACCAACGATCGGACGGGTGCTTTATCACCAACCGTCCTGTTGACTGGTCAACCGATGGGTGTGAGCCGTTGGATCGCGATCGTGATTATGATTTGATCACCGCATCTCGACCTTTCATCCGATCGATCAATGATCAGTTTCGATCCTGATCCGATGATCAACGGTCAATTGATCTCAGCCCTTTATCTTGATCCGATCAGTCTTCACCATCGGATCCTCCTGATCTAGAAAAAATTTAAAGCCCCTCAAGATGATGCGAAGTGCAAAGTGCACCTACAAAGCGCCCATTGCGCCCTTCGCACATGCGCGTGCGCGTGCACGTGCGTGAGGTGATGCGTCAAGCTCTCCACTTGTGGTGAGCCTAAGGAACTTAAGCTTCAAGGAGTGGTTTCCATATAAGTGAACCTTCCTTTCTTGATTTTTTTTGATATGGGACTAAATGTCCCCGCAATTTCTCATTCACACACATAAGGAGGTAATGGGCTTTCAAGGCCCATTAGGGTATTCAAGGCCTATTTTGGCCCATTACCCAACAATCCCCACATGAATGGAAATTGGACTTAGATCAAAGATCAGCAAAGGCAAACCCCCACATAAAAGGATTTTAATGCAAATGAATATGCAGACACACTAAAGAGAGTATAATGGGATGAAGTTGTATCGGGATAGGTAGCTTGTGGCTTTGAACCTTCCTTAGTGAGTTGTTATCGAGTTTACTTGCTAAAAGGTGAACATGATGTCTTGAACCTTTCAGCATTTTGTGTAAACTAAGACAATAACAATCACGCAACTTCTTCCCGAGCATTCTTTTGGTTCTCATGGTTGTGTTCATTTTGGCCCCGAACAACTCCTGGTCTCATGAGTGCTTCAGAGAATTAAACCTTAAAATTCTCATAGAATTGGCCCAGTTCACACTCACATAGGTGATTCTTATTAAGAGTATCCTGCTATACCCCACATGATGTTCATGTCATAAGAATCATTAAAAGCAATGCTTATCCTAGTACCTTTAGCAGGTAGCACCAATTATCATAGGAATGAGTAGGATTGGACATCCTTAGTGCTATCAAGTCTCTTCATAATTTAGTTGTCCCTTTTGAACCTAGATCTTGGGATCTCCAGTCAGCTAGGTTGGGTATCCACTATGAAGATTTTTTAGTTATAGGTTTTAAACCCATTCCCCTCGATAAACAGTTTACTTGATCTCTTGGTAACCCCTTTGTTAATGGATCCGCTAGGTTTTTCTTTGACTGAACATAGTCAATAGAAATTACACCAATTTCAAGTAACTGCTTAATGGTATTATGTCTGCGACGTATATGTCTAGACTTACCATTATACATCTTATTCTGTGCTCTGCAAATTGCCGATTGACTATCACAATGTATGCATATTGCAGACACAGGCTTTGGCCAACATGGAATATCTTCTAAAAGGTTTCGAAGCCATTCTGCTTCTTCAGCTGCCTTTTCTAAGGCAATAAACTCAGATTCCATAGTGGATCGAGCTATACATGTTTGCTTAGAAGATTTCCATGACACAGCACCTCCTCCTAAGGTGAATACATATCCACTTGTGGATTTTGTATCTTCTGTGTTAGATATCCAATTTGCATCACTGTATCCTTCTAGTACAGCTGGATATCTTGAATAATGTAATCCATAACTTAGGGTATATCGCAGATATCTTAATACCCTTATTAGAGCTGTCCAATGATTTGGACCTGGATTACTTGTAAATCTACTCAACTTATTGACAGCATATGCTATGTCAGGACGAGTGCAATTCATGACATACATTAAACTGCCAATTATACGTGAGTATTCCAATTGAGATATGGGTTCTCCAGTATACTTAGCCAAATGTAGATTAACATCTACAGGTGTTTTCACCGGGCTAGTATCATACTTTTTATACTTATTTAATATTTTCTCAATATAATGAGATTGAGATAATATTATTTCTTCAGATGTTCTAGTGATTCGAATCCCTAGTATAACATCTGCAACACCCATATTTTTCATATCAAAATGTTTGATCAACATTTTCTTTGTCTGTTTAATCATTTCAGTATTACTACCAATGATTAACAGGTCATCTACATATAAGCAGATTATCACATACCCTTCAGGTAGGGTTTTGGCATATATGCATTTGTCACATTCATTTATTTTGAATCCATTTGATAACATTACATTATCAAATTTTATATGCCATTGCTTAGGTGCTTGCTTTAATCCATATAAGGATTTAACAAGTCTACACACCTTCTTTTCTTGTCCTGGAACAATAAATCCCTCAGGTTGTTCCATGTATATTTCTTCATCTAATTCACCATTCAGAAAAGCAGTTTTAACATCCATTTGATGAATTTCAAGATTGTTAATGGCTGCAAAAGCGATTAACATTCTTATAGATGTTATTCTACTTACTGGTGAATAGGTATCAAAGAAGTCTATACCTTCTTTTTGTTTGAAGCCCTTAGCCACTAATCTGGCTTTATACTTGTCAATTGATCCATCAGCCTTTAGCTTTTTCTTAAAAATCCACTTGCACCCTAAAGGTTTCATACCAGATGGTAAGTCTACCAACTCCCAGGTATGATTATGCATGATGGACTCAATTTCATTATTGACAGCTTCTTTCCAAAAGGGTGCTTCTGGATTAGACATTGCCTCCTTGAATGTCTGAGGTTCATCTTGTAACATATAAGTTACATAATCAGGACCAAAAGACTTTGCAACTCTTGGTCTCTTACTGCGTCTGGGTTCATCTTCAGGATATTCTTCCTGATGACTACTACTAGCAGTATTATCATAAGTTCTTTTATTTGAACTTATTTCTAATTTCCTTTTACTTGGAAATATATCTTCAAAGAATGTTGCATTCCTTGATTCCATGATTGTATTTTCTGTATATCAGTTATATCTGATTTATACACAAGAAAGCGATATGCACTACTATTATGTGCATAACCGATAAATATACAATCAACAGTTTTAGGTCCTATTTTGACCTTTTTGGGTCCGAATAGCTACTTTAGCTAGACACCCCCACACTCTTAAGTAATTGTAAGAAGGCTTCTTTCCTTTCCATAACTCATATGGAGTAACTTCCTTCTTCTTAAGAGGTATCTTATTAAGAATATGATTTGCTGAGAGAATTGCTTCTCCCCATAAATTCTGTGGTGTACCAGAATTTATTAACATAGCATTCATCATTTCTTTTAATGTGCGGTTTTTACGTTCCGCAATTCCATTAGATTGAGGCGAATAAGGAGCAGTAGTTTGATGAATAATGCCATGCTCTTGACAGAATTCGTCAAAAGGTGCATCGTATTCACCACCTCTATCACTCCTTATGGCCTTAATCTTTTTCCCAAGTTGATTTTCAACTTCATTCTTATAACATTTAAACATTTCTAAAGCCTCATCTTTAGACTTTAGTAGATACACATAGCAGTATCTTGTTGAATCATCAATAAATGTTATAAAATACTTTTTACCTCCTCTAGTTTGAACTTGACTTTAAGTCACATAGATCACTGTGAATTAAGTCAAGAGGTTCAGTATTTCTTTCAACTGATGGAAATGGTGTTTTTGCTAACTTAGCTTCAACACACACTTCACACTTGTAATGTGGATCGATTTCATGATTAGGTAATAATTCTAATTTCATTAATTTTCGTAATGAATTAAAATTCACATGTCCTAATCTATCATGCCATAAACAAGAAGAGTCAACCATATAAGCAGAAGAAGAAGCTTTATTTATTTCAAGGTTTCTGTGTACAGTCATTACATTCACCTTGAATAATCCATTATTCAAGTAACCCCTTCCAATAAATATCCCCCCCTTAGTGAGTACAAATTTATCAGACTCAAAGACCATCCTAAAGCCATGTTTGCTTAGGAGGGAGCCTGATATAAGATTCTTCCGGATGTCAGGGACATGTAGCACATCATTCAGTAGAAGCTCCTTGCCAGATGTCATCTTCATAACGATGCGGCCAAGTCCTTCTATCTTGGATGTAGCGGAGTTACCCATGACCAAATTTCTACCATTGATAGGAGTATATGATGAGAACATACTCTTATCAGAGCAGACATGTCTGGTAGCTCCAGTGTCGATGTACCACTCATTTGCTTTGTCAACCATGTTTGCTTCAAATACAACAGCTGACAGCATCATCTCGGATACCTCTTTGGATAGGGTTTCAGTAACGTTGACTTCTTTCTTTTCTTTATCCTTGAAACGGCAGTCCTTGGATTTGTGTCCTTGCTTTCCACAAACAAAGCACTTTCCCTTGAATTTATATTTCTTTGGATTGCCCTTCTTCTGTTTAAAGCCTTCGCCTGGAAACTTGCGTTTCTTTCTTCCTTCTATGAGGTTGGCCTTTGGCTCAGCAGGTTGTCCTCCTGTCTTCTTGTCTTGGCTCTTATTGTCCTCCTCGATCCTCAGGCGGACAATTAGGTCTTCAAGTCCCATCTCCTTCCGCTTGTGCTTCAGGTAGTTCTTGAAGTCCTTCCATAGTGGTGGTAGCTTCTCTATGATGGCAGCTACCTGGAATGACTCACTGAGAGACATTCTCTCTGCATGTATCTCATGCAGGATGATCTGGAGCTCTTGGACTTGCTCCATAACAGTTTTGTGGTCGACCATTTTGTAGTCTAAGAACCTTCCAACCACAAACTTCTTGTGTCCAGCATCCTCTGTCTTGTACTTTTTATCCAGGGATGCCCATAACTCCTTGGCAGTAGCAATACTACTGTACACATTGTACAGGGTATTGTCCAGACCATTCAGGATGTAGTTCTTGCAAAGGAAGTCTGAGTGCTTCCATGCCTCCACCGCAGCAATGACTTGCTTGTCGGTCTCCCCCTTCAGGACAGGCGGATCTTCATTCAGCACTCTGACCAGATTCAGAGTTGTGAGGTAGAACAGCATCTTCTGTTGCCACCTCTTGAAGTCTGTGCCAGAGAATTTCTTTGGTCTCTCGGCTTGAATGGATGTCGTCATAGTAGCCATCTGCAGCAGCACTTCCGTGGTAGCAAGAAATTGTCTTAAGATTGTTGGGTTGTAGATGGTGGCTACCTAATTGATTAGACTGAGGCTAGAGTTATACTCTATGTCCTTAAGACAATTTCGTCCCGCAATGGTGCTCACGGTCAGTATGACGATTGTCTCCCAGGATACAACAGTCTCCTTTTGATGAAAGCAGCACTACAATTCACCAAAAAATCGAACCAAGAATGCTACTCTCTTTTTAATGCACTATTGCTATACTACCCTTAGGAAAGTATGCAAATGCCTAAGAGAGAACTCAATTCGGAATGGAATTGAATGAATGAAATGAGAGGGTTAGGGTCCTATTTATAGGTTTTTAGGTGCCCCTTGGAAGCAACCCTACGAATTTAATTTAATTTGAATTCTTTAATCGAAGGATGTGAGGGTTAAGGGCTTATCACCCTTGATATGCCCTTTAGACATCGTAATCTTCAGATCAAACGATCGGATAAGCCTTTTCATGGCTGTGATCTGAAGATCAGCCGATCAGATAAGCCTATCCTCATCCTGATATGCTTTTTCATCATCGTGATATGATGATCACGTTATCAGATAGGCGGTTGCACATCTTTGATACACCGTTTCATGATCGGACCGTTGACTTATTTCCAACCATATCGGACGGATGCCTTATCACCAACCGACGATTGGACGGGTGCCTTATCACCAACCGTCCTGTTGACTGGTCAATCGATGGGTGTGAGCCGTTGGATCGCGATCGCGATTATGATTTGATCAGCGCATCTCGACCCTTCATCCGATCAATCAACGATCAGTTCTGATCCTGATCCGATGATCAACGGTCAATTGATCTCAGCCCTTTATCTTGATCCGATCAGTCTCCACCGTCGAATCCTCCTGATCTAGAAAAAATTAAAGCCCCTCAAGCTCCTCGCGACGATGCGAAGTGCGCCTACAAAGCCTCATTGCGCCCTTTGCACACGCACGTGCGCGAGGGTGATGCTATCAAGCTCTCCACTTATGGTGAGCCTAAGAAACTTAAGCTTCAAGGAAGTAGTTTCCATATAAGTGAACCTTCTTTCTTGATTTTTCGATATGGGACTAAATGTCCCGTAATTTCTCATTCACAGGAGGTAATGAGCTTTCAAGGCCCTTTAGGGTATTCAAGGCCTCCCATTAGATCATGAATTTCGATGTTAAGAGCATTATTCGCATCCGTGATGTTAAGAGCGATATTCGATGTATCGTGAAATCAGTCTCACATGATCTGGAGATGAGATCTTTATAAAGCTTAATTATGGATAAAGTTAAATCTATATTTAATTTATTTTAAATAAAAAAAATAATTTAATTGTGGATAAACTTTATTTTAGTTGGTCCGCATATTTTTAAATAAAGGGAGGTGTATGCGTTGAGGTGTATTTATAACATGTTATCTTAATTTTTTAAAGGAACCGTTTAGGAATTTTTTGCCATTCTGTTTGTTCGGTTGGAAAGAAATTTTATTATTATTATTTTTAATGGCCAGTTTCGTGAAACTCCAAAAAGGCATTCCTCTGGTTGGGAGAAAATTGGGCGTTGGGATAACATAATAGGATAAAGAAGTTGAGTGGAATTTAATAGCCTTTCCCATCTTGTCCCTTAGAGGCTTACATGGGAATCCGGCCGTTAGACTTTCTTAATGAAAATTAGTTACATGGAACCCCCTCCACCACTGGAAATTAGTGCTATGGTGTTGTGTTGCAGGAATTCCTCCGCTGAAAATTGAACGCGTTGCGTGGAGTCCGCTGGAAGATCGCGTTTGGCCATTTTTTTATAAACCGAATCCTCGCTTTGCTTGACTTGTACAAGGGGATAACATTCAAGCATGTAATGTATGACATTTAATGCATAAAATCTTATTTAATACATGGCATAATGCATGAATTTTGAACCGGTTCATAGCCTCTGGCAACATTTTTGGACTTTTAGCGATCAGAAGAAAATAATAATAAGAGTAATGTTCCAGTGGATTCTGATCATGTGAGCATGAGCAACCTCCTCCTATGGTTTAATGGTTCCATAAAGCAAAGCTTTATTTATATATATATTACATATAAGATAGCTTTAAAACATATAAGTTTTATTTTTGATATGGATTGGAACCAACCTATGCAGAGGTAAAAGACAGCCAAAAATAACATATTGTTATTTTTTTAAGTTCAATCAAATTCAAATTAATGATATTTTTATGAATAATAAATTTGTCAATCATTCTAATATGAACTAATTGAAACAAGATATCACCAAATGACCTCTCTTGTGTAGATGGCTCATGAAGGATGTTGGATGTTGTGTATTGTATGTTTTATGCGGGTATTAATCAGCCCAAAAGAAGGTTAATGCTTGGCCGAACAACACATATGTGTGATGGTAAACACTTAACGATATAAGGATTACATGTGAGTAATAAGTCGATCCAAAGATAGATTTATTATTTGACATGCATTATTGTTAGTGTTTGATCATTACAACAAGAGTACCACTAGCAGTTAATATTACTATCCAAAGACTTGATATTAATGTTGCACTGGGTATCTTGAGATGGGATTTACCATTAATTTGAATTTATTGATATTTGGTGTTAATTATTTATATGAGCATGTTATTTATGTATTGCTTTTATTTTACAGCTAATGTTGTTAATATTTCTGCTAACCTCAATTCAGTGCCGGTCCTTAATGGTAATAACTTCAAGGGCAAGGATAAAGGCAAGAAAATAAAGAATAAGGCTGCTAAGGGTCTAGCAAAGAAGAAACAAAATCAGGATAAAGACAATTATTTCTTTTGCAATAAGTCTGGACACATTAAGAAGGAATGTTCAAATTTCATGCATGGCATGAAAAGAAAGTACATTTCTTAATATGGTCTGTTCTGAAGTGAATATAGCTTTAGTACCTAGAAATACTTGGTGGTTAGATTCTGGTGCTACTACTAACATCAGTGTTTCAATGGAGGTTACCTAAGCTACCGATGCTGAAAGACGCATTTATACGGGAGATGGCAAGTCGGTAGATGCGAAGGCAATTGGGCATTTTAGATTGTTATTAAGTTCTGGTTATTATTTGGATTTGAAAGACACTTTTGTAGTACTATCATTTAGATGGAATTTTGTTTCTATTTCAGCTTTGGACAAATTAGGATATTGTTGTTCATTTGGAAATAGTCAGTTTAGTCTTTCGTTAAATTCAAATATTATTGGAACTGGTTCTCTTATGGTGTATGACAATCTATATTTGCTTGATACTGTTGTTTCTTATAATGAAACCCCGAATATGGAATTAAGAGGTAATAAGCATAAAATTTGCAATGAAAATTCAGGAACATTATGGCATAAGCGATTAGGTCACATCTCTAGAAATAGAGTTGAACGACTTGTGTCAGATGGAATTTTGGATTCTCTTGATTTTATAGACTTTAATGTCTATGTTGATTGTATTAAGGGCAAACAGACCAAAATAAAGAAATTGGATGCATATAGAACTATGGAAGTCTTAGAGTTGATACATACGGACATTTGTGGATCATTTCCTATACCTTCTTGGAATGGTCAATAGTATTTTGTATCATTCATAGATGATTATTCAAGATATGCATGCCTATTTCTTATTTATGAAAAGTCTCAAGTTTTGGACATGTTCAAATCATTTAAAGCTGAAGTTGAGCTTCAACTCAACAAAAGGATTAAAGGAGTCAGATCTGACCATGGTGGTGAATATTATGTAGATATGATGGATCAGTGAACAATGTCCAGGACCATTTGCCAGATACCTAGAGGAGTGTGGAATTGTTCCATAATATACCATGCCAGGGTCACCTAGCATGAATGGTGTAGCTGAAAGATGAAACAGGACTCTTAAGGATATGGCAAGGAGTATGATTTGTCATTCTACCTTACCAGAGTCACTCTGGGGAGAAGCACTAAAGACAGCAGCCTACATTCTGAACAGAGTACCAATTAAAGCAGCTATCAAAACACCTTATGAGCTTTGGATAGGACGAAAGCCTAGTCTAAAGCATTTTCATGTTTGGAGATGTCCAGCTGAGGCAAGGCCTTATAAGCCATATGAAAGGAAATTGGACTCCAGGATAGTGAGTAGTTATTTTATTGGGTATTCTGAGCGATCCAGGGGTTTCAAGTTTTATGATTCCAAATCAAGGATAATTTTTGAGATGGGAACTACAACGTTCTTTGAGGATATTGAGTTTGGGGGGAGAAATAAAGTTAGAGACTTTGTCTTTGAGGAGGAATTGGAACCTACTACTTTTGTTGAAGAGCAGCTAGTTCCTATTCCTATAATTGCTTTTGATAATGATCAAGTTGCAATTCCAGAACAACAAAAAATTATTGTTCAACCCTCAGAGGTACAAACTCAACAACCTCAAGAACAAGTGCATCAAGAACAAGTGCCTTTGCGGCGATCCACTAAAGAAAGGAAGAATGCTATTCTAGATGATTATATAGTGTTTCTTCAGGAATATGAGGAAAATAATGGCGTGATGGAAGATGATCCTATCAACTTCCTTCAAGCCATACAAGGTTCCAATTCAGAAAAGTGGATTGAAGCAATGAAAGAAGAGTATAAGTCTATGCAAGATAATAAAGTTTAGAAACTTGTCCCATTACCAGAAGGTGTGAAATCCATTGGTTGCAAAAGGATTTTTAAGACCAAACGGGATTCAAAGGGTAATGTGGAAAGGTATAAAGCTCGTCTTGTGGCTAAAGGCTATACTCAAAAGGAAGGGATTGACTTTAAAGAGACATTCTCTCCCGTTTCATCGAAAGACTCTTTTAGGACAATCATGGCTCTTGTTGCACAATATGATATGGAACTCCATCAAATGGATGTCAAGATGATGTTTCTCAATGGAGACATTGATGAAACAATTTATATGGTGCAACCAAAAACTTTGTGTCACGAGACCCAAAGAAAATGGTTTGCAAATTGACAAAATCCATTTATGGGTTAAAATAAGCTTCTCGTCAATGGTACCATAAATTTCATCAAGTAATTCTCTCATTTAATTTTGAAGTGAATGCAGTTGATGATTGTGTGTATCACAAGTTCAGTGGGAGTAAATATATTTTTCTAGTTTTATATGTGGATGGCATTTTGTTTGCCACAAATGATATAGGCATGTTGCACGAAACCAAGAGATTTCTATCAAGCAATTTTCAAATGAAAGATCTTGGTGATGCCTCCTTTTTATTAGGAATCCAGATACATCGAGATCGTTCTCAGGGTATCCTTGGATTATCATAAAGGAGCTATATCGATAAAGTACTTAAGAGATTTGGCATGCAAAATTGCAAACCAGGTGATACCCCTGTCGCTAAAGGAGATAAATTCAGTATTAATCAGTGCCCAAAAGAAAACCTTGAAGTTGAAGAGATGCAGAAGATTCCTTATGCTTCGGTTGTAGGGAGTCTAATGTATGCTCAAGTTTGTACGCGTTCGGATATTGCGTACATTGTTAGAGTGTTAGGTAGATATTTAAGCAACCCAGGTATGGATCATTGAAAAGTAGCCAAAAGGGTTATGAGATATCTAAAAAGAACAAAAGATTACATGCTCACATATAGGAGATCAGATCATTTTGAGATCATTGGGTATTCTGACTCTGACTTTGTGGGATGCCAAGATAGTAAAAGATCTACTTCGGGCTATATATATCTGTTAGGTGGTGGGGCTATTTCTTGGAGAAGTGCAAAATAGACACTCATAGCTTTTTCTACCATGGCAACAGAATATATAGCATGTTATGAGGCATCCAATCATGGGATATGGCTAAAAACTTTATCACTGGGCTGCGCATATTGGAAGGAATTGAAAGACCGCTAAAATTATTTTGTGACAACAAGTTAGCTATATTGTATTCCAACAACAATAGGAGCTCGATCAAGTCAAAGCATATTGACATCAAGTTCCTAGTTGTAAAGAAAAGAGTACAGAGTGGTCACTACAACAAAAAGCAGGTGTAGCAACCCTTTTTTGGCGATGCAGGGGGGAAGTGTTGGGAATTTACCCTAATTTAATCGACTCAACACCACCCCCCCCCCTCGATCGCCCCCAGCCGCCAGTAGGGGTGGCAATCGTGTCGTGTTGTGTCATGTCCAGGTCGTGTCATGATTTGGTTGGGTTGAAAAAACATCAACCCAAACACGACATGTGAGTTAAATGGGTTAGGTAATTTGGATACGAACCCGACTTGACTCGAAACACAACTAAACCCGAGATTTACACAGGTAATAAAAGCTGTAACCTAAATTTTAATAATTTAAATAACATTTAAGACATTTGTAAATATGGGATAATAATTAATGGAATATAAACATGAAAGCTTACATTTAAATGTATAATAAAAGCTGTAACCCAAATTTTAATAATTTAAATAACATTTAAGACATTTGTAATTGTAAATATGGGATAATAATTAATGGAATATAAACATGAAAACTTACTGATTCCTCGCACGTAATTTTTTTTCTCCCTTGTTCTTCAATGATTAATTGATGAAAGATGGGGAAGACTTTGATTGCCAACAAGGGAAGACTCTGATTGCCAAAAGGGGATTCCTAAATTGTAAAAGTAGTTAATATTATGACATTATGATAGATGATAACTGATTTTGTGAAGAAGAGATGAGGAGATGGGAGAAGGGAGCCCGATCTGACTAGAAGACCTGCAGTCCTCTTGTCTTCAACGGAGCTCGACCATCGTTGGAAGTCAACCATGGCTTCCCACCCTTGCCGAAAACTAGATCTAGAGATCTAGATCCATCCGAATGCCGTCGCCGTCTCTTCTTCGGCGACGGTTTTTAGCAAGACTCAACCCACAACCCAAAGAGAACAAGGATACATACAGGGTAACAGGGGATGAAAAAAAATTACCAATGGATTTCGTTGCTTGCCAGTGACGATTTTGTTGCTCGCCGGTGACAATCGGAAAGATCTGGCAACTCCAAAGCTCCGACGAAGGCGAGCAGCAAAATGAATGGCCGAATGGAAGGCTAGAAGCTAGGGTTAGGGTTGACTATTGAAGGGGCGAGCGGAACTGTGGAAGGCAAACGGGCATCGGGCGAGCGAAGGAAATACCAAAATAACTCAGAGTTAAAAGCGAGCGGGTTGTGGTCCTTGTGGACTTGTGGGCCTATGGGCCAGTGGCCAGTGGACTACGGCGGGTTCGGGTTATCCCGATTAAATACACGGGTCAAAACATGTCAGATGGGTTCGTGTCAACCCGATTAAATACACGGGTCAATTTGGGTCAATTCGGGTTAAGCGGTTGAACCCGAACATGACCCATTTAAATTTTGTGTTGACGGGTTGTGTCATACACGGGTTTGTACCAAAAAATAGTCAACCCAAATCAATTTAATTCGTGTCGTATTCGTATCGAGTTATCGTATCGTGTCAAAAATTGCCACCCTAGCCGCCAGTACCCTAACCCTCCTGAACGAGTGCCCCCCCCCCTCGATCGCCCCCAACTGCCTAAACAAGTGATCCCATCCCCCCCCCCCCCCCCCCACCGCGAGCCCCCGAGCTAATCCCTTCGCCGTGAGTCTCCTTTCTATTCTGGACTCTATGTGCTCTTCTTGCTTTTTCCCTTTATGTTGTAGATCTGAGGAGGATCGACTAAGTTCGGTCTTTGCTGACCGGATCTGAAGAATAAATTACCACAGAGATTAGAGGATCTGAACTCTAGGTATTGACCTGTTCGAGACGCATGATTTCGGGGTTTTGTGGAACCTTAGGTGTAATTTCTGAGCATATGGTGTTAGATCTGATTCTATGGAGCATGACGTGATCTTCTTCATTACCCCTTCCATGGATTTTCGTTTGCTAAATGTTGCTGTAGTTAATTTTATGCTAAATCAGCATAAGATATTCCTCAAAAGACAGAGGCGAAGACTTATATGTGATATATGGGAAATCAAAATTATGGGGATTATTCTGGTGACTGGTTTTTCTTGTATGGTAATCAGGGTGTGTGAAAACTGTCTAAGGCACATGTTTCACAAGCACAATATATTTATTTTACATTATTTATTCTCTCTGGTTGTCCCCATTGCTATGTTACTATATATTTTTGGTTTTATGATACGTGATATTGTAATTATCTATGCATTCAGAATGTGGATTCTATATTATTACTTGACCACCGAATTAATGGAAACATTGTTGAGAGGTTCACAAACTTCTGATATTTGTTTTGCATGTAGTTATGAAGGATAATATAAGCATTTTGGAGCTCGTGTTAAATATCATAGGCTTTTGTAATCCGTGTTATTGCTTGAAACTTTCAGATATTCTGTGCATCAGATATTTATCACTAAGCATGGACATCATTTAAAAAAAAAATTCTTGACTTATGATATATTAGTGCTTGTAATGAAGACAGATCATGCCATGGTTACACTCAGTCTAATACAATTTGTCAATTCCCTGTTCTATTCATGATTTTACTCCTGCTATTCATGTGCTTTCAGTTTACCTGTGTTTGTGCGCATGCATACATGTTTAGACTACAACCATGGCAAATGTAATGAGAAGCAGATTATGGATGAGAGTTGCTGGACAAGATTCAGCATCTTTAAAGTATTACACTAATTTCTAAGTGCAATTCATAAAACGTATGCGATGCATTGGGGCAGCAAACATATTTAATCCTTCTGTTTTATCATTTTGCTTTCTATTTTAATATTAATGGGCTGTGGTCCAGACTACTTGCCTCATATTCTTGTGTTATCATTATCCATATGCCCCATGCAAAGTGTATGAAAGAACCAGATAAGCCACCATGCGATTGCTGAGCTACCACCGTTGAAATTAACCGCATGATGCATTTTACAACCTTGGGGCCTCAGAATCATGTGGTAAATCTGCTATTAGACAGGTGTTCTGTGAGAGCAAGCATCCGCATAAGATCCATTTATGTGTGAAGATGTTGTAAAGAAATCTAAATGATTATCTGTTTTATGCATATCTGCATAGTTTCATTTGTGCAGCTTCTTACTTTTAATTTTTCCATTGTGGTTGTCTTGTTGCAGGGGAACTTTTGTTGAAGAGCAGCTAGTTCCTATTCCTATAATTTCTTTTGATAATGATCAAGTTACAATTCCAGAACAACAAGAAATTGTTGTTCAACCCTCAGAGGTACAAACTCAACAACCTCAAGAACAAGTGCATCAAGAACAAGTGCCTTTGCGGCGATCCACTAGAGAAAGGAAGAATGCTATTCTAGATGATTATATAGTGTTTCTTCAGGAACATGAGAAAATAATGGCGTGATGGAAGATGATCCTATCAACTTCCTTCAAGCCATACAAGGTTCCAATTCAGAAAAGTGGATTAAAGCAATGAAAGAAGAGTATAAGTCTATGCAAGATAATAAAGTTTAGAAACTTGTCCCATTACCAGAATGTGTGAAATCCATTGGTTGCAAATGGATTTTTAAGACCAAACGGGATTCAAAGGGTAATGTGGAAAGGTATAAAGCTCGTCTTGTGGCTAAAGGCTATACTCAAAAGGAAGGGATTGACTTTAAAGAGACATTCTCTCCCGTTTCATCGAAAGACTCTTTTAGGACAATCATGGCTCTTGTTGCATAATATGATATGGAACTCCATCAAATGGATGTCAAGATGATGTTTCTCAATGGAGACATTGATGAAACAATTTATATGGTGCAACCAAAAAACTTTGTGTCACGAGACCCAAAGAAAATGGTTTGCAAATTGACAAAATCCATTTATGGGTTAAAATAAGCTTCTCGTCAATGGTACTACAAATTTCATCAAGTAATTCTCTCATTTAATTTTGAAGTGAATGCAGTTGATGATTGTGTGTATCACAAGTTCAGTGGGAGTAAATATATTTTTCTGGTTTTATATGTGGATGACATTTTGTTTGCCACAAATGATATAGGCATGTTGCACGAAACCAAGAGATTTTTATCAAGCAATTTTCAACTGAAAGATCTTGGTAATGCCTCCTTTGTATTAGGAATCCAGATACATCGAGATCGTATCCTTGGATTATCATAAAGGAGCTATCGATAAAGTACTTAAGAGATTTGGCATGCAAAATTGCAAACCAGGTGATACCCTGTTGCTAAAGGAGATAAATTCAGTATTAATCAGTGCCCAAAAGAAAACCTTGAAGTTGAAGAGATGCAGAAGATTCCTTATGCTTCGGTTGTAGGGAGTCTAATGTATGCTCAAGTTTGTACGCGTCTGGATATTGCGTACATTGTTGGAGTGTTAGGCAGATATTTAAGCAACCCAGGTATGGATAATTGGAAAGCAGCCAAAAGGGTTATGATATATCTAAAAAGAACAAAAGATTACATGCTCACATATAGGAGATCAGATCATTTTGAGATCATTGGGTATTATGACTCTGACTTTGCGGAATGCCAAAATAGTAAAAGATCCACTTCGAGCTATATATCTGTTGGGTGGTGGGGCTATTTTTTGGAGAAATGCAAAATAGATACTCATAGATTTTTCTACCATGGTAGCAGAATATATAGCATGTTATGAGGCATCCAATCATGGGATATGGCTAAAAAACTGTCACTGGGCTGCACATATTGAAAGGAATTGAAAGACCGCTAAAATTATTTTGTGACAACAAGTTAGCTATATTGTATTCCAACAACAATAGGAGCTCGATCAAGTCAAAGCATATTGACATCAAGTTTCTGGTTGTAAAGAAAAGAGTACAGAGTGATCACTACAACAAAAAGTAGGAGTAGCAACCCTTTTTTAGTGACGCAGGGGGGGGGGGAAGTGTTGGGAATTTACCCTAATTTAACCGACTCAACACCACCCCCCCCCCCCCTCGATCGCCCCCAGCCGCCTAAACGATTGCACCCCCCCCCCCCCCCCCCCCCCCCCCCCCCCCCCGCCAGCCCCCGAGCTAATCCCTTTGCGGTGAGTCTCCTTTCTATTCTGGACTCTATGTGCTCTTCTTGCTTTTTCCCTTTATGTTGTAGATCTGAGGAGGATCGACTAAGTTCGGTCTTTGCTGACCCTTTGCGGTGAGTCTCCTTTCTATTCTGGACTCTATGTGCTCTTCTTGCTTTTCCCTTTATGTTGTAGATCTGAGGAGGATCGACTAAGTTCGGTCTTTGCTGACCGGATCTAGAGAAGAAATTACCACAGAGATTAGAGGATCTGAACTCTAGGTATTGACCTATTCGAGACGCATGATTTCGGGGTTTTGTGGAACCTTAGGTGTAATTTCTGAGCATATGGTGTTAGATCTGATTCTATGGAGCATGACGTGATCTTCTTCGTTACCCCTTCCATGGATTTTCGTTTGCTAAATGTTGCTGTAGTTAATTTTATGCTAAATCAGCATAAGATATTCCTCAAAAGACAGAGGCAAAGACTTATATGTGATATATGGGAAATCAAAATTATGGGGATTATTCTGGTGACTGGTTTTTCTTGTATGGTAATCAGGGTGTGAAACTGTCTAAGGCACATGTTTCACAAGCACAATAGATGTTTATTTTACATTATTTATTCTCTCTAGTTGTCCCCATTGCTCTGTTACTATATATTTTTGGTTTTATGATACGTGATATTGTAATTATCTATGCATTCAGAATGTGGATTCTATATTATTACTTGACCACCGAATTAATGGAAACATTGTTGAGAGGTTCACAAACTTCTGATATTTGTTTTGCATGTAGTTATGAAGGATAATATAAGCATTTTGGAGCTCATGTTAAATATCAGAGGCTTTTGTAATCCGTGTTATTGCTTGAAACTTTCAGATATTCTGTGCATCAGATATTTATCACTAAGCATGGACACCATTTTTTTTAAAAAAATGTTGACTTATGATATATTAGTGCTTGTAATGAAGACAGATCATGCCATGGTTACACTCAGTCTAATACAATTTGTCAATTCCCTGTTCTGCTCATGATTTTACTCCTGCTATTCATGTGCTTTCAGTTTACCTGTGTTTGTGCGCATGCATACATGTTTAGACTACAACCATGGCAAATGTAATGAGAAGCAGATTATGGATGAGAGTTGCTGGACAAGATTCAGCATCTTTAAAGTATTACACTAATTTCTAAGTGCAATTCATAAAACCTATGCGATGCATTGGGGCAGCAAACTTATTTAATCGTTTTGTTTTATCATTTTGCTTTCTATTTTAATATTAATGGGCTTTGGTCCAGACTACTTGCCTCATATTCCTATGTTATCATTATCCATATGCCCCATGCAAAGTGTATGAAAGAACCAGGTAAGCCACCATGCGATTGCTGAGCTACCACCGTTGAAATTAACCGGATGATGCATTTTACAACCTTGGGGCCTCAGAATCATGTGGTAAATCTGCTATTAGATAGGTGTCCTATGAGAGCAAGCATCCGCATAAGATCCATTTATGTGTGAAGATGTTGTAAAGAAATCTAAATGATTATCTGTTTTATGCATATTTGTGCAGCTTCTTACTTTTAATTTTTCCATTGTGGTTGTCTGGTTGCAGGTAAAGTTGGAGTTCCTAGGCAACTAGTTATGACTGGAGACCCAACATCCATCCCTGAAGCTATCATAGAGGCTGGACTAACATTACCTTTAGGTAGCATGCCTATCTGTATTTTCAAATCTTCTCTTATTTCTTACCTTTTTATTTCTTGGCTTGGAGACCTTATATGTGCCTGGAACATTTTGACTTTTGTAGGAATGCATATAATAAGATGATTGGTTTGAGTTGCTAATTTTCTATGATGAAATAACATAGTTTTAGGTTTTAGCCATCATAGTTTGAAGTTCATTGTTGTTCTACTTTAATCTATGATGTAAATTGCCTCTGTAAACCTTTTATGAGCAAGGTGATGTCAAGTCTATTTTACAGCCAGGTCTATTTTATCTTGGACTATTTCTAATGTGGTGACTCTGTACTATTTATGATGGAGATTTGATGAAATTTATACAAATATATTTGACATGGTAAACACTACAAGAAAATACTGAAATAGCGATGCAAATTTAGCGACGCATCATTGCGTCGCTAAATTGCGACCACTTTGCGATGCCTCCGTGACAATAAAATTGCAACGCAATTAACGACGCATTAGCGACTCAATAAACCAGAATATAAAAAAATTATTTTTTTTATTTAGCAACGCAAATAATGCATCGCAATATTTTTAAATTAATTTTTTATAAAATATAAATATGGGAAAAAATATTGTGACGCAACTCAATGCGTCGCAATGTTTTTAAAAAAATTAAATATGTTAAATAGCGACACAATAGTGACGCAATAAATCAGAAAATTAAAAAAATTATTTTAATTTAGCGACGCACCAATTGCGTCGCAAATAATTTAAATAAAATTAATTTTTAAAAAATAAATATTAGGAAAAAATATTGTGACGCAACTCAGTGCGTCGCAATGTTTTTTAAAAATTAAATATGTTAAATAGCGATGCATTAGCGACGCAATAAACCAGAAAATTAAAAAAAAATATTTTTAATTTAGCGACGCAATAACTGCGTCACAATTATTTTAAATAAAATTAATTTTTATAAACTATAAATATAAGAAAAAATAATTGCGATGCAACACAGTGCGTCGCAATATTTTTAAAAATTTAATTATATTAAATAGCGACACATTAGCGACGCAATAAATCAGAAAATTAGAAAAATAATTTTAATTTAGCGATGCAATATATGCGTCGTAATTATTTTACATAAATAAATTTTTATAAAATAATTATGAGAAAAAATATTGCGATGCAATTAAGTGCATCATAATATTTTAAAAAATTAATTATGTTAAATAGCGACGCATTAGCGATGCAATAAACCAAAAAATTAGGAAAATTATATTTTAATTTAGCGATGCACTTGTTGCGTCATAAATATTTTAAATAAAATTAATTTTTATATAATATAATTATAATATTAAAAATTACTACGCAACCCTTTGCGTCGTAATATTTTTTAAAAAATTAATTATGCTAAATAGCGATCGGTCCGAGATCGGTCATGGCCGATCGGGATCAGGGCTTGGATCGATCGCAACCGTCGGATCATTCGAGATCGGTCCGATCGCAACGGTCTGAGATCAGTCGTGGCCGATCGGGATCAGGGCTTGGATCGATCGCAACCGTCGGATCATTGGTGATCGACCGATCGCCACTGTCCGAGATCGGTTGTGGCCGATCGGGATCAGGGATTGGATCGATCGCAACTGTCGAATCGTCCGCGATCTCGGACCGATCGCAACGGTCCGGGATCGGTCATGGCTGATCGGGATCAGTGCTTGGATCGATCGCAATCGTCGGATCGTCAGCGATCTTGGACCGATCGCAACGGTCCGGGATCGGTCATGGCCGATCGGGATCAGGGATTGGATCGATCACAACCGTTGGATCGTCGCCGATCGGACCGATCGCAACGGACCGGGATTGGTCATGGCCGATCGGGATCAGGGCTTGGATCGATCACAACCATCAGATCATCAGCGATCTCGGACCGATCGCAACGGTCCGGGATCGGTCGTGGCCGATCGGGATCAGGGCTTGGATCGATCGCAATGGTCCGATCATCGCCAATCGGACCAATCGCCACGGTACGAGATCGGTCGTGGCCGATCAAGATCACGGCTTCGATCGATCGCAACCGTCGGATCGTCGCCGATCTCGGACGGATTGCAACGTTCCGAGATCGGTCATGGCCGATCGGGATCACGGCTTGGATCGATCGCAACCATCGGATCTTCGCCTATCGGATCGATCGCGACGGTCTGAGATCGTTCATCGCCGACCAGGATCGATCCGGGCTTGGATCGATGGCAACCGTCGGATCGACGCTGATCGGTCCGATCGCCATGATTCGAGATCGGTGGTGGACGATCAGGATCAGGGCTTGGATCAATCGCAACCATCGGATCATCGCCGATTGGACCGATCGCCACGGTTCGGGATCGGTCGTCGACGATCGGGATCAGGGCTTGGATTGATCGCAACCGTCAGATCGTCGCGATCTCGGACCGATCGCAATGGTCCGGGATCGGTCGTGGCCGATCAGGATCAGGGCTTGGATCGATGGCAACCGTCGGATCGACGCTGATCGGTCCGATCGCCACGGTCCGAGATCGGTCGTGGTCGATCGGGATCAGGGCTTGGATCGATCACAACCGTCGGATCGTCGGCGATCGGACCGATCGCCACTGTCCGAGATCGGTTGTGGCCGATCGGGATCAGGGTTTGGATCGATCGCAACCATCGGATCATCGCCGATTGGACCGATCGCCACGGTCCGGGATCGATCGTGGACAATCGGATCAGGGCTTGGATCGATCGCAACCGTCGGATCGTCACGATCTCGGACCGATTGCAACGGTCCAGGATCGGTCGTGGCTGATCGGGATCAGGCTTGGATCGATCGCAACCGTCGGATCATCGGCGATCGGACCGATCACCACTGTCCGAGATCGGTCGTAGCCGATCGGGATCAGGGATTGGATCGATCGCAACCGTCGGATCGTCTGCGATCTTGGACCGATCGCAACGGTCCAGGATCGGTCGTGGCTGATCGGGATCAGGGATTGGATCGATCGCAAACGTCAAATCGTCCGCGATCTCGGACCGATCGCAACAGTCCGGGATCGGTTGTGGCCGATCGGGATCAGGGCTTAGATCAATCGCAACTATCGGATCGTCAGCGATCTCGGACCGATCGCAACGGTCCGAGATCGGTCGTGGCCGATCGGGATCAGGGCTTGGATCGATCGCAACCATCGGATCGTCGCCGATCGGACCGATCGCCACGGTGCGAGATTGGTCATGGCCGATCAGGATCACGGCTTCGATCGATCGCAACCATCGGATCGTCGCCGATCTCGAACGGATTGCAACGGTCCGAGATCGGTCGTGGCTGATCGGGATCACGGCTTGGATCGATTGCAACTGTCAGATCGTCGCCTATCGGATCGATTGCGACGGTCCGAGATCGTTCATCGCCGACCAGGATCGATCAGGGCTTGGATCGAAGGCAACCATCGGATCGACGCCGATCGGTCCGATCGCCACGGTCCAAGATCGATTGTGGACGATCAGGATCAGGGCTTGGATCGATCGCAACCATCGGATCGTCACCGATTGGACCGATCGCCATGGTCCAGGATCGGTCATGGACGATCGGGATCAGGGCTTGGATCGATCGCAATCGTCGGATCGTCGCGATCTCGGACCGATCGCAACGATCCGGGATGGGTCGTGGCCAATCAAGATCAAGGCTTGGATCGATGGCAACCGTCGGATCGATGCCGATCGGTCCGATCGCCACGGTCCAAGATCGGTCGTGGCCGATCGGGATTAGGGCTTGGATCGATTGCAACCGTCGGATCATCGGCGATCGGACTGATCGCCACTGTCCGAGATCGGTCGTGGCCGATCGGGATCAGAGATTGGATCGATCGCAACCGTCAGATCGTCGCCGATTGACCGATCTTCATGGTCCGGGATCGGTCGTGGACGATCGGGATCAGGGCTTGGATCGATCGCAACCGTCGAATCGTCGCGATCTCGGACCGATCGCAACGGTCCAGGATCGGTCGTGGCCGATCGGGATCAGGGCTTGGATCGATCGCAACCGTTGGATCGTCGCCTATCGGATCGATCGCGACGGTCCGAGATCGTTCATTGCCGACCAGGATCGATCAGGGCTTGGATCGATGGCCACCATCAGATCGACGCCGATCGGTCCGATCGCCTCAGTCCGAGATCGGTCGTGGACAATCAGGATCAGGGCTTGGATCGATCGCAATCGTCGGATCGTCGCCGATTGGACCAATCGCCACGGTCCGTGATCGGTCGTGGACGATCGGGATCAGGGCTTGGATCGATCGCAACCATCGGATCGTCATGATCTTGGACCGATCGCACGGTCCGGGATCGTTCGTGGTCGATCGGGATCAGGGCTTGGATCGATGGCAACCGTCGGATCGATGCCGATCGGTCCGATCGCCATGGTTCGAGATCGATCGTGGTAGATCGGGATCAGGGCTTGGATCGATCGCAACCGTCGAATCGTCGGCGATCAGACCGATCGCCACTGTCCGAGATCGGTCGTGGCCAATCGGGATCAGGGATTGGATCGATCGCAACCGTCGGATCGTCGCCGATTGAACCGATCGCTACGGTCCGGGATCGATCGTGGATGATCGGGATCAGGGCTTGGATCGATCGCAACTGTCGGATAGTCATGATCTTGGACCGATCGCAACGGTCCGGGATCGGTCGCGGTCGATCGGGATCAGGGCTTGGATCGATGGCAACCATCGAATCGACGCCGATCGGTCCGATCGCCATGGTTCGAGATCGATCGTGGCCGATCGGGATCAAGGCTTGGATCGATCGCAATTATTTTAATAAAAATATAAAATTTATTATTTATAATATTAAAAAAATAATAGTAGTTCAAAAAATTTAAAAAAAAAAAAAAAACATTGCGACGCATTATTTGCATCGCAATTATTTTCAAAAAAATATAAATTTTATTAGTTACAAATATTTAAAAATATTGCGACGCATTTGTGACGCAATTTTTTAGAAAATTTAAATTTATCAGTTAAAAATTTTTAAAAAATATTGCATCGCAAATGCGTCGCAATTTCCTAGAATGTTTAAATAATTTTTCCAATGAAAACAAATTTTAATGTTGCGACGCATTCATTGCGTCACAATGTTTTTAAGAAAAATAAATGTAAGAAAAAAATTTAAAAAAAATATTGCGACGCAATTTATGCATCGCAATTATTTCAGAAAATATAAATTTTATCGGTTATAAATATATAAAAATATTGCGATGCATTTGCGATGCAATTTCTTAGGAAATAAAAATAATTTTCCTAGAGAAAATAATTTTTAATATTGTGATGCACTTGTTGCGTCGTAATTTTTTAAGAAATATAAATGTAATATAAAAATTTATAAAAAACTTGCGATGCAATATGCATTGCAATTATTTTCAAAAAATATAATTTTTTATAAATTTTAAAAAATATTACAGAGAGAGAGAGAGAGATTCCACAATAATCTTCGTGGCTTGGTCAACGAGTTTCTGTAGTTTTTCTATGCTGTGATGACTCCCTTCTCCTTCTTGGTAGTCAATTTTTATCCTTTGGCTAAAATATATTATAATATGTCACCGACTCACCATGGTCCATGCGTTCAGTCCATAGCATGGAAGGCCTATTTGCTATTCAGCAAGAAACAGCGAATCCCCCGAGGAAGAGAGCTATCCATTTGACGCCAGCGTTAACGTGTTGTGATTTGGACTCTCTCGGGCACGGTCAAAGCTTAAATTTGGAAATATTATTATCGTATTTCACGTCCAAAAAAATTATATAAGTAAAGAAACATATTAAATGATAGTCGTAAAATTATTATTTTTAACGCCTTCGATGCCGTTATAGCAGCCGGTATTTCGGACCACCTAAAAAATTTTAAAGAAAAGAAATTGTTCGTGAGATATGCTTTGAGAGTCTCATTCTTAGAGGTATAGCTTCGTTGGATGCCGGCTTAGACTGAGTTGAGTTCTACCCTGATTCGAATTCTGTTTGAAATATTTGTTAATTCAGACATTAAACCCAAGTTTAATTCAAACTTAAGCCCATTCCAAAATTTAATCGGATCAATCAAAAACCAAATTAACATACTAAAATTTTAATTTTTAAGTATTTATCTAAATAAGTAATACTAATAATTATATGATCATTCAAAAAAAAAATCATGATATGAAAAATTATTAGAAAAAAACTATTATAAAATTTTAAAAGCCATCATATTTAAGATTTTAGAATTGCATTAAGACTAGATTCGAGATTAGGCAAGGGTCAATATTTCAAGCCCGTTCAAAACCCATCTAAATTTTTTTGAGCTTTAAAATTAAAGCCAGTCCCCATCCTAGTTGGTTTGGACCTGGTCTATGCATGTTCGGAGAAATTAAGCCAATTTGATGTGCTGCTCGCGCCCGCTATCTACTATAGTTTCGTGGGAAATTAGTTTTTGTCCTAATAGTATATCAGGATTCACGTATAATTATTTTATATGGAAAGAAAAAAATTCACGCAAAAATAATATTATGGATATTTGCTCATAACTTCTGCCCGATGATTTAGGGTAAAAGTGATGGAGAATTGATTATGATGTTATAGGCAAGTAAAATGAAGATGTAGAAGGCTTCACTATTAATGAGTACTTCAATTTTTTTTGTTAAAATTTTATAGAAAGGGGAGGGTAATACCTAAAATAACATAGATGTAGTTTGTGAATTGGGATAAAGTATGTGAGGAAGCTGTTGGGTAAATAGGCGAATAAAGCCTAAATAGGCTAATAGGCTTGAATACCCTAATGGACCTTAAAAGCTCATCACCTTTCTTTAGCGTGTGAATGAGAAATTGTGAGGACATTTAGTCCCACATTGGAAAAAACAAGAAAGAAAGGTTCAATTATATAGAAACCTCTTCCTTGAAGCTTAAGTTCCTTAGGCTCACCATAAGTGGACGCGCATGTGCGCGCAATGGGCGCTTTGTAGGTGCACGTGCGCATGAGGAGCTTTAAATTTTTTCTAAATCATGAGGATCCGACGATGAAGACTGATCGGATTAAGACTGATCGGATTAAGATAAGGGGCTGAGATCAATTGATCGTTGATCATTGGATCAGGATCAGAACTGATCATTGATCAATCGAATGAAGGATCGAGATGCGGTGATCAAATCACGATCATGATCCAACGGCTCACACCTGTTGGTTGACCGATCAATAGGATCGTTGGTATAAGGCACTTATCCGATCCTACGTTGGTGTTAAGGCATCCGTCCGATCGTACGGTTGGAGATAAGGCATCACTCTGATTAGGCCGTTGTGATAAGTCAACTTGAAACGGCGTATCAAAGCCGTGCAACCGCCTATCTGATAACGTGATCATCAGATCATGATGATAAAAAGGCATATCGGAATGTGGATTGACTTATCTGATCGGCTGATCTTCATATCATGGCCATGGATCGGCTTATCACATCACGTAAAGGCTTATTGATCTCACCATTGATCGGATCCGATCAGATCTAACGGTACAGATCAATTCCGAAGGGTTGCTTCCAAAAGGCACCTAAAACCTATAAATAGGACCCTAGACCCAAGCATTTCATTCATTCCGAATTGAGTTCAATCCGAATCAATTCTAGTTCTTTCCTCTCTTAGGCATTTGCATACTTTCCTTAGGGTAGTATAGCAATAGTGCATTAAAAAGAGTGTAGCATTCTTGGTTCGAAAGTTTTGATGAATTATAGTGCTGCTTTTATTAAAATAAGACTGTTGTATCCTGGGAGACAATCGTCATACTAACCGTAAGCACCATTGCGGAACAAAATTATCTTAAGGACATAAAGTATAACTCTAGCTTCAATCTTATCTTTTAGGTAGCCACCATCTGCCACCCAACAAATCTTAAGGCAGTTTCCTACTACTATAGAAGTGTTGTTGCAGATGGCTACTATGACGACATTCGTTTAAGCCGAAAGACCGAAGAAATTCTCTAGCACGGACTTCAAGAGGTGGCAACAAAAGATGTTGTTCTACCTTACAACTCTGAATCTGGTCAGAGTACTGAATGAAGATCCACCTGTCCTGAAGGAAAGGGAGACCGACAAGCAAGTCATTGCTGCGGTGGAGGCATGGAAGCACTCAGACTTCCTTTGCAAGAACTACATACTTAATGGTCTGGACAATACCCTGTACAATGTGTACAACAGTATTGCTACTGCCAAGGAGTTATGGGTATCCATGAATAAAAGTACAAGACAGAGGATGCTGGACATAAGAAGTTTGTGGTTGAAAGGTTCTTAGACTATAAAATAGTCAACCACAAAACTGTTATGGAGCAAGTCCAAGAGCTCCAGATCATCCTGCATGAGATATATGTAGAGAGAATGTCTCTCAGTGAGTCATTCCAGGTAGCTGCCATCATAGAGAAGCTACCACCATTATGGAAGGACTTTAAGAACTACCTGAAGCATAAGTGAAAAGAAATGGGACTTGAAGACCTAATTGTCCGCCTGAGGATCGAGGAGGACAATAAGAGCCAAGACAAGAAGACAGGAGGACAACCTGCTGAGCCAAAGGCCAACCTCATAGAAGGGAAGAAGAAATGCAAGTTTTCAAGCGAAGGCTTTAAACAGAAGAAGGGCAATCCAAAGAAATATAAGTTCAAGGGAAAGTGCTTTGTCTATGGAAAGCAAGGACACAAATTCAAGGACTGTCATTTCAAGGACAAAGAAAAGAAAGAAGTCAACATTACTAAAATCCTATCCCAAGAGGTATCTGAGATGATGTTGTCAGCTGTTGTGTTTGAAGCATACATGGTTGACAAAGCAAATGAGTGGTACATCGACACTGGAGCTACCAGACATGTCTACTATAATAAGAGTATGTTCTCATCATATACTCCTATCAATGGTAAAAATTTGGTCATGGGTAACTCTGCTACATCCGAGATAGAAGGACTTGGCCGCATTGTTTTGAAGATGACATCTGGTAAGGAGCTTCTACTTAATGATGTGCTACATGTCCCTGACATCCGGAAGAATCTTATATCAGACTTCCTCCTAAGCAAACATGGCTTTAGGATAGTCTTTGAGTCTCATAAATTTATACTCACTAAGGGGGAGATATTTATTGGAAGGGGTTACTTGAATATGGATTATTCAAGGTTAATGTAATGACTGTACACAGAAATTTTAAAATAAATAAAGCTTCTTCTTCTGCTTATATGGTTGACTCTTCTTGTTTATGGCATGATAGATTAGGACATGTGAATTTTAATTTATTACAAAAATTAATGAAATTAGAATTATTACCTAATCATCAAAATTGACCCACATTACAAGTGTGAAGTGTGTGTTGAAGCTAAGTTAGCAAAAACACCATTTCTATCTGTTGAAAGAAATACTGAACCTCTTGACTTAATTCACAGTGATCTATGTGACTTAAAGTCAGTTCAAACTAAAAAAGGTAAAAAGTATTTTATAATATTTATTGATGATTCAACAAGATACTGCTATGTGCATCTACTAAAGTCTAAAGATGAGGCTTTAGAAATGTTTAAATGCTATAAGAATAAAGTTGAAAATCAACTTGGGAAAAAGATTAAGGCCATAAGGAGTGATAGAGGTGGTGAATACGATGAGCCTTTTGACGAATTCTGTCAAGAGCATGTCATTATTCATCAAACTACTGCTCCTTATTCATCTCAATCTAATGGAATTGCGGAACGTAAAAATCGCACATTAAAAGAAATGATGAATGCTATGTTGATAAATTCTGGTACACCACAGAATTTATGGGGAGAAGCAATTCTCTCAGCAAATCATATTCTTAATAGGATACCTCTTAAGAAGAAGGAAGTTACTCCATATGAGTTATGGAAAGGAAATAAGCCTTCTTACAATTACTTAAGAGTGTGGGGGTATCTAGCTAAGGTAGCTATTTCGGACCCCAAAAAGGTCAAAATAGGACCTAAAACTGTTGATTGTATATTTATCGGTCATGCATATAATAGTAGTGCATATCGCTTTCTTGTATATAAATCAGATATATCTGATATACAGAAAAATACAATCATGGAATCAAGAAATGCAACATTTTTGAAGATATATTTCCAAGCAAAAAGAAATTAGAAATAAGTTCAAATAAAAGAACTTATGATAATACTGCTAGTATTAGTCATCAGGAAGAATATCCTGAAGATGAACCCAGACGCAGTAAGAGACCAAAAGTTATAAAGTCCTTTGGTCCTGATTATGTAACCCAGACGCAGTAAGAGACCAAAAGATCATGATCCAACGGCTCACACCTGTTGGTTGACCGATCAATAGGATCGTTGGTATAAGGCACTTATCCGATCCTACGTTGGTGTTAAGGCATCCGTCCGATCGTACGGTTGGAGATAAGGCATCGCTCTGATTAGGCCGTTGTGATAAGTCAACTTGAAACGGCGTATCAAAGCCGTGCAACCGCCTATCTGATAACGTGATCATCAGATCATGATGATAAAAAGGCATATCGGAATGTGGATTGACTTATCTGATCGGCTGATCTTCATATCATGGCCATGGATCGGCTTATCACATCACGTAAAGGCTTATTGATCTCACCATTGATCGGATCCGATCAGATCTAACGGTACAGATCAATTCCGAAGGGTTGCTTCCAAAAGGCACCTAAAACCTATAAATAGGACCCTAGACCCAAGCATTTCATTCATTCCGAATTGAGTTCAATCCGAATCAATTCTAGTTCTTTCCTCTCTTAGGCATTTGCATACTTTCCTTAGGGTAGTATAGCAATAGTGCATTAAAAAGAGTGTAGCATTCTTGGTTCGAAAGTTTTGATGAATTGTAGTGCTGCTTTTATTAAAATAAGACTGTTGTATCCTGGGAGACAATCGTCATACTAACCGTAAGCACCATTGCGGAACAAAATTATCTTAAGGACATAGAGTATAACTCTAGCTTCAATCTTATCTTTTAGGTAGCCACCATCTGCCACCCAACAAATCTTAAGGCAGTTTCCTACTACTATAGAAGTGTTGTTGCAGATGGCTACTATGACGATATTCGTTTAAGCCGAAAGACCGAAGAAATTCTCTAGCACGGACTTCAAGAGGTGGCAACAAAAGATGTTGTTCTACCTTACAACTCTGAATCTGGTCAGAGTACTGAATGAAGATCCACCTGTCCTGAAGGAAAGGAAGACCGACAAGCAAGTCATTGCTGCGGTGGAGGCATGGAAGCACTCAGACTTCCTTTGCAAGAACTACATACTTAATGGTCTGGACAATACCCTGTACAATGTGTACAACAGTATTGCTACTGCCAAGGAGTTATGGGTATCCATGAATAAAAAGTACAAGACAGAGGATGCTGGACATAAGAAGTTTGTGGTTGAAAGGTTCTTAGACTATAAAATAGTCAACCACAAAACTGTTATGGAGCAAGTCCAAGAGCTCCAGATCATCCTGCATGAGATATATGTAGAGAGAATGTCTCTCAGTGAGTCATTCCAGGTAGCTGCCATCATAGAGAAGCTACCACCATTATGGAAGGACTTTAAGAACTACCTGAAGCATAAGTGAAAAGAAATGGGACTTGAAGACCTAATTGTCCGCCTGAGGATCGAGGAGGACAATAAGAGCCAAGACAAGAAGACAGGAGGACAACCTGCTGAGCCAAAGGCCAATCTCATAGAAGGGAAGAAGAAATGTAAGTTTCCAAGCGAAGGCTTTAAACAGAAGAAGGGCAATCCAAAGAAATATAAGTTCAAGGGAAAGTGCTTTGTCTATGGAAAGCAAGGACACAAATTCAAGGACTGTCATTTCAAGGACAAAGAAAAGAAAGAAGTCAACATTACTAAAATCCTATCCCAAGAGGTATCTGAGATGATGTTGTCAGCTGTTGTGTTTGAAGCATACATGGTTGACAAAGCAAATGAGTGGTACATCGACACTGGAGCTACCAGACATGTCTACTATAATAAGAGTATGTTCTCATCATATACTCCTATCAATGGTAAAATTTGGTCATGGGTAACTCTGCTACATCCGAGATAGAAGGACTTGGCCGCATTGTTTGAAGATGACATCTGGTAAGGAGCTTCTACTTAATGATGTGCTACATGTCCCTGACATCCGGAAGAATCTTATATCAGACTCCCTTCTAAGCAAACATGGCTTTAGGATAGTCTTTGAGTCTCATAAATTTATACTCACTAAGGGGGAGATATTTATTGGAAGGGGTTACTTGAATATGGATTATTCAAGGTTAATGTAATGACTGTACACAGAAATTTTAAAATAAATAAAGCTTCTTCTTCTGCTTATATGGTTGACTCTTCTTGTTTATGGCATGATAGATTAGGACATGAATTTTAATTTATTACAAAAATTAATGAAATTAGAATTATTACCTAATCATCAAAATTGACCCACATTACAAGTGTGAAGTGTGTGTTGAAGCTAAGTTAGCAAAAACACCATTTCTATCTGTTGAAAGAAATACTGAACCTCTTGACTTAATTCACAGTGATCTATGTGACTTAAAGTCAGTTCAAACTAAAAAAGGTAAAAAGTATTTTATATATTTATTGATGATTCAACAAGATACTGCTATGTGTATCTACTAAAGTCTAAAGATGAGGCTTTAGAAATGTTTAAATGTATAAGAATAAAGTTGAAAATCAACTTGGGAAAAAGATTAAGGCCATAAGGAGTGATAGAGGTGGTGAATACGATGAGCCTTTTGACGAATTCTGTCAAGAGCATGTCATTATTCATCAAACTACTGCTCCTTATTCATCCTCAATCTAATGGAATTGCGGAACGTAAAAATCGCACATTAAAAGAAATGATGAATGCTATGTTGATAAATTCTGGTACACCACAGAATTTATGGGGAGAAGCAATTCTCTCAGCAAATCATATTCTTAATAGGATACCTCTTAAGAAGAAGGAAGTTACTCCATATGAGTTATGGAAAGGAAATAAGCCTTCTTACAATTACTTAAGAGTGTGGGGGTATCTAGCTAAGGTAGCTATTTTGGACCCCAAAAAGGTCAAAATAGGACCTAAAACTGTTGATTGTATATTTATCGGTCATGCACATAATAGTAGTGCATATCGCTTTCTTGTATATAAATCAGATATATCTGATATACAGAAAAATACAATCATGGAATCAAGAAATGCAACATTCTTTGAAGATATATTTCCAAGCAAAAGGAAATTAGAAATAAGTTCAAATAAAAGAACTTATGATAATACTGCTAGTATTAGTCATCAGGAAGAATATCCTGAAGATGAACCCAGACGCAGTAAGAGACCAAAAGTTACAAAGTCCTTTGGTCCTGATTATGTAACTTATATGTTACAAGATGAACCTCAGACATTCAAGGAGGCAATGTCTAATCCAGAAGCACCCTTTTGGAAAGAAGCTGTTAATAGTGAAATTGAGTCCATCATGCATAATTATACCTGAAAGTCGGTAGACTTACCATCTGGTATGAAACCTTTAGGGTGCAAGTAAATTTTTAGGAAAAAGCTAAAGGCTGATGGATCAATTGACAAGTATAAAGCTAGATTAGAGGCTAAGGGCTTCAAACAAAAAGAAGGTATAGACTTCTTTGATACCTATTCATCAGTAACTAGAATAACATCTATAAGAATGTTAATCGCTTTTGCAGCCATTAACAATCTTGAAATTCATCAAATGGATGTTAAAACTGCTTTTCTGAATGATGAATTAGATGAAGAAATATACATGGAATAACCTGAGAGATTTATTGTTTCAGGACAAGAAAAAAAGGTGTGTAGACTTGTTAAATCCTTATATGGATTAAAGCAAGCACCTAAACAATAGCATATAAAATTTAATAATATGATATTATCAAATGGATTCAAAATAAATGAATGTGACAAATGTATATATGCCAAAACTCTCCCTGAAGGGTATGTGATAATCTGCTTATATGTAGATGACCTGTTAATCATTAGTAGTAATACTGAAATGATTAAATAGACAAAGAAAATGTTGATCAAACATTTTGACATGAAAAATATGGGTGTTGCAGATGTTATACTAGGAATTCGAATCACTAGAATATCTGAAAAAATAATATTATCTCAATCTCATTATATTGAGAAAATATTAAATAAGTTTAAAAAGTATGATACTAGTCCGGTGAAAATACCTATAGATGTTAATCTATATTTGGCTAAGTATACTAGAGAACTCATATCTCAATTGGAATACTCACGTATAATTGGCAGTTTAATGTATGTCATGAATTGTACTCGTCCTAACATAGCATATGTTGTCAATAAGTTGAGCAGAATCACAAGTAATCTAGGTCCAAATCAATGGATACTCTAATAAGGGTATTAAGATATCTGCAATATCCTAAGTTATGGATTACATTATTCAAGATATCCAGTTGTACTAGAAGGATACAGTGATGTAAATTGGATATTTAACACAGAAGATATGAAATTCACAAGTGGATATGTATTCACCTTAGGAGGAGGTATTGTGTCATGGAAATCTTCTAAACAAACATGTATAGCTCGATCCACTATGAAATCTGAGTTTATTGCCTTAGAAAAGGATGTTGAAGAAGCAGAATGGCTTCGAAACCTTTTAGAAGATATTCTATGTTGGCCAAAGCCTGTGTCTGCAATATGCATACATTGTGATAGCCAATCGGCAATTTGCAGAGCATAGAATAAGATGTATAATGGTGAGTCTAGACATATACGTTGCAGACATAATACCATTAAGCAGTTACTTGAAATTGGTGTAATTTCTATTGACTATATTTAGTCAAAGAAAAACCTAGCAGATCCATTAACAAAGGGGTTACCAAGAGATTAAGTAAACTATTTATCGAGGGGAATGGGTTTAAAACCTATAACCGAAAAATATTTATAGTGGATACCCAACCTAGCTGACTGAAGATCCCAAGATCTAAGTTCAAAAGGGATAACTAAATTATGAAGAGACTTGAAAGCACTAAGGATGTCCAATCCTACTCATTCCTATGATAATTGGTACTACCTGCTAAAGGTACTAGGATAAGCATTGCTTTTAATGATTCTTATGACACAAACATTCATGTGGGGTATGGCAGGATACTCTTAATAAGAATCACCTATGTGAGTGTGAACTGGGCCAATTCTATGAGATTTTAAGGTTTAATTCTCTGAAGCATTCATAAGACCAGGAGATGTTCGGGGCCAAAATGAACACAACCATGAGAACCAAAAGAATGCTCGAGAAGAAGTTGTGTGATTGTTATTGTCTTAGTTTACACAAAACGCTGAAAAGTAGAAGACATCATGTTCACTTTTTAGCAAGTAAACTCGATAACAACTCACTATGGAAGGTTCAAAGCCATAAGCTACCTATCCCGATACAACTTCATCCCATTATACTCTCTTTAGTATCTGCATATTCATTTGCATTAAAAATCCTTTTATGTGGGGGTTTGCCTTTGTTGATCTTTGATCTAAGTCTAATTTTTATTCATGTAGGGGATTGTTGGGTAAATAGGCTAATAAGGCCTAAATAGGCTAATAGGCCTGAATACCCTAATGGGCCTTGAAAGCCCATCACTTTTCTTTAGTGTGTGAATGAGAAATTGTGAAGACATTTAGTCCCACATTGAAAAAACAAGAAAGGAAGGTTCACTTATATAAAAACCTCTTCCTTGAAGCTTAAGTTTTTAGGCTCACCATAAGTGGAGAGCTTGAGGATGATGTGTAGCATCACCCCCGCGCACATGCATGTGCGAAGGGTGCAATGAGCGCTTTATAGGCGCACTTCATACTTTGTACTTCGTACTTTGCACTTCGTCTTGAGGGGCTTTAATTTTTTTTTAAATCATGAAAATCCAACGATGATCATCCAACGGCTCACATCCATGGTTGACCAGTCAACAGGACCGTTGGTGATAAGGCGCTCATCTGATCCTACGGTTGGTGATAAGACACCCGTCCGATCGTACGGTTGGAGATAAGACATCGCTCCGATCAGGCCGTTGTGATAAGTTAACTTGAAACGGCGTATCAAAGCCGTGCAACTGCCTATCTAATAACGTGATCATCAGATCACGATGATGAAAAGGCATATCATAATGTGGATTGGCTTATCTGATTGGCTGATCTTCAGATCACGGCTATAGATTGGCTTATCACATCACGTAAAGGCTTATTGATCTCACCGTTGATTGGATCCGATCAGATCTAACGGTACAGATCAATTCCAAAGAGTTGCTTCCAAAGGGCACCTAAAACCTATAAATAGGACCCTAGACCCAAGCATTTCATTCATTCCGAATTGAGTTCAATCCGAATCAATTCTAGTTCTTTCCTCTCTTAGGCATTTGCATACTTTCCTTAGGGTAGTATAGTAATAGTGCATTAAAAAGAGAGTAGCATTCTTGGTTCGAAAGTTTTGGGGAATTGTAGTGCTGCTTTCATCAAAAGAAGACTGTTGTATCCTGGAGACAATCGTCGTATGAAAGCACCATTGCGGGATGAAATTGTCTTAAAGACATAGAGTATAACTCTAGCCTCAGTCTTATTTTTTAGGTAGCCACGTACCATCTGCCACCCAACAGAAGCTTGAAATAATACTAGGGTAGCCCTATGTGATAATTTTTGTTGAACGAGGATTTATATAGCCAAGAGCAAATAGTTAGGGCTAGGCTCAATGCTTATGGTTGTGATTATCCCTTGTCACCGTGCAACGATCAGATAAATTTAACACCTTAACCATATTGACTTGTCTAGCTGGTTATTACGAACTACATACAATTATGTGAGGGAACTGTTCAATATTGCTCCATGGAAATTTCGTTCCTTAGTGGATTTCGATATTGTTCAACTCTTTCCCCCTACTTCAACCAGCACTTTCTGCTTTTTGTTGTTGCTGACTTACTCATCTTGAAACCTTGGTACGGTCTGTCCCTTCTTAATGATTTATTATGAAACCTGAAGGGATGTCTATGTGTGCTTTTGCATTAGTCACTGTTGTTTTATTATCTAAATTGAGGTTTTTGCTCGGTCTTTTTTAATAACTATATTAAAACATTTGAAGAAAATTTTGATGCTCAGAGTAGTAGCACATGGAGAAATTTTTGACTCTGACTATATTTGATTTATTCAGCTTTCAGTTAAATCTCTTAGCATTACAAGTGAGATGTCCATTCTAATTATGCCCATTTTTTAAAATTCCTTGTGCTGGCGTCATAACATTCAAGGCCTATAGTTGCACTTGGCCCAAGATATTGAACTTGCATGGTCATTTTGAAAAACTGCAGGCCATGGTCTCTTTTTGTAGTTAAATGTTCTCCTAATCTGTGGTTCTCAGCATTATTTATTGCAAGCATTTCACCATTTAATTTCTGTGCCCACTTTTGGTCCTTACTAGTTTTAATATTGTAGAACCATTTTTTCTTTTTAAGTTATTCCATCTTACAACTAGATATTTTGCTCATCTCCTTTATTACTATTGCTGGGCTTGAAACTAGATATTTCGCTTATCACCTATACAACTATTACCAGGCGTGGAACACTGTTTCAAGCTATGATATTTTTGAACATTTACTAGGATTAGATGGAGGCACATATATACGTATGTTGTATGTGTGGTAGCCACATTAACCAATTTTATGAACTTCACTGGAAACAACTTAATATTATATTTCTAGTAAGGAACACCATAAATAGCACATCATTGTGATAAGTAACCAATGTCAATATCCTTCACTCTGCATAAAACCATAACAGGCATGCACCTCCTTGACTACCATGTCTCAGTACTTTGCAATACCTGCATGTATTGCCCCAATGATCATCCATAATTGGGTATGCCCACTTGCTTAATGGGATGTCTGGTTGTCTTCTCTGCTTGTCAAACTTGGGCACAAGCGCCCATCAGATTTTATTTTATATTTTTTACTAAGTATTTTATTGATGTTCCCCTGTATAATTCCTCTCAGGAGTTATAGCAAGTCGAGAAATGTTATCCAGCAGTTATATAGTATATGTCCACCATCTGAACATTCAATTATGGAACCATTTTAGCATTTTAAAGTTTTTATTTTCCATATGTCGTATTCAAAGATGATGTCCATCTGGTTGGATTACCTCTGACTAATTTTTTTTACTTTCTTTAATGCAGTGAACAGAAGAACGTTGGTCAGGTTAGATATTGTCTTTCAAAGGCAATAACTGCAGATCCAAAAAATGTAGGCCTGAGGTTTGACCATGCATTACTCTATGTTGAACTTGGGGAGCACCAGAAAGCTGCAGAATCATATGCTCAGATAGTAGCAATCTATCCTGTCAACACCGAGGCACGCAAAATGGCTGCAAAGGTTATACATCTTTCAGTATGTGATTATTATAGACTTTTGAAAACTAGATAACTTAATTTGAATCACCGTTTTAACTTTTGTAATCTTATGGGCTTGTATTTTGAAGCCATACATGCTCACGAATCGTATGTTGGTACACTATATGAGCACCATTTCCATTGTTGATAAATTAGCATGTCACATGAAGCTGAATCTAGCATTGTGCTTTCATTTTATGTGACAAGGATGTTTCTTATAAGAATTCAAGAAGAACTTTGATTTTAAAATAGTTGGAACAGATCTGTATTATATTGTAATGACATTTAAAATATGAATCTGATAAATCAAAATATGCGAAGGGCTAGGATGCTATTTGTAATTTAAATGTCACTTGATGCTGAATAGAGCAGAGTGGAGGAAGCAGATTCATGAGCCGACGCCGTATAGTTGGGAAAAGGCTTAGATGAGTTGAGTTGAGTTGAGTTGATATTCTCAGATATCTTGGTGTTTCTCCTATTTGATATCCAAATTGTAAGGAGTTTGGCTGTTATACAGTTACTACAGTCTTGAAGTATGATGCAATGCTTCTGTGAATTCCACTGTCCAGATTTTCTGATGCAGGCCATGGGCCTGAACACCCATCCCTCCATTGGTCGAGTTTCATTTTTTTCATTGTCTTATATATGCCAGATGTTGACAAGGGAAACTTTGGGCATCTGATTGTTTTTTTTCTTGTTCATACATGTCTTCATTTTGTCATGTGATGTACATGAGTCTATTTACTTGTGGTATTCGGTTCTGCATGCATATGTTTACCTTCCGCAGATACTTTGATGTGCTGTCTGCAGATTGATACCATTTGCAGGCATTTGCAGATTGATACCATATGACTTAACTGATTTTAAAGCAGCATTCTAAGTAATTTATTAAGGTAAGTTTACTTCTGAGCCTTGCATTTTGAACTTTCTATTTGGCATCTTTCAGATGTACAGAAAGTGTGGTCAAGTTCAAAGGGCTATCAGTATTCTGGAGGACCATGTCAATGCGCATGATTCTGAAGCTGATCTGGGTGCTGTTGACCTGCTGATTTCTTTGTACACTGAGTATAATTTACATAATCAGGCACTCAAGCTGATTGAACATGCACACTCAACGTATGGTTTGGAAAAGCATTTGCAATTGCATCTAAAAACAAAAGCAGCAATCTGCCATGCTCATCTTGGAAACATGGAACATGCTGAGGTTTGCTGTCATCTTCAACATGTTTGTTTTGTGGTTAGTAAGTCCTAGCAATAAGTAAATCTGACCTGTTCGGCCATCTTCCCTTCTTGTTTAATGCCAAGATGATTCAAGTTTTAGGTGCTCAAGCTTATTTGATTGGTTTTTTGTCACTACTTGCTAGCCATAACTTGATTAAATAATGTATTTTCAATGTTGCGTTCGCATTTTTAGACATATAGTTGTTGCAATCACTTGTATTAATTAGATCACATCCAATTTTCTCAGAAATTCATATGAGGCATCGTTTCACAGTGAATAAAAATAATATTTCTTTATCATGCATAGTTTTCCTTTTTCTTTGTATATTATTTATCCCAAGTCCTCCATTTCTTTGCAGGTTTTCCTTCAGGATATGCAGATGGAGTGTGCTGCAGACAAAGGAGACTTGATTACTGAAGTGGCTGACTCGCTTGCAGATCTTAAGAGTTATTATTATGCATTGAAGTTTTATCTTCTGCTGGAGGGTATTTCTGGTCACGACAATGTAAGGCAACTGCTGCTGTTTTTGTTTTCTGTTGTGTCTGTGTACACACATGTATGTACCTATATGTGCATGCATAGTGTATATATGTATACTGTATGCATACACATTTACACTTAGGCTACGTTTTAAAAAGAATGATGTTCAAAGGAATTTTGAATTTGTACTGCAGTTGATACTGTTTGATGATTGAATTAGATTTTGTTACATTCTCTTATTTTTTGACATGTTATTTCAGTTGTAATTTCTCTTTAGGAAAGCAATGATCATAGTGCGTTGCACAGTCTGGAAAAATCTGTCCCCTATGGGTAAACGTGAATACATGCAGAAGCAATAAAGTGAGGTGATGGGCTGATACATGGGCGCATTTGTTATATGATTTTTCTAAGGGGAATTCCATGAATAATATTTCATGTTTGTTCATAATTTCTGAAATTATTTACGCAAAGCTAGGGTTGACAAACCATTTTCCATACAATATTTGACTCATTCTTCATTATTGCATTGGTTGCAGATCCCTCTTTCTGAAATGGTCCTGCCATTTCAATTTGGATAATCATCTATAGTAAACCTGGTATAGTTACTAGCCACCCTTGCCCTGTCAGTTTCAGCTTTTAGCATTAAGTAGTTAACATGTTATCAAAGCTCAGGTTGTTGAAGATCACGTATCAAATCACCCATTGCTTTGGTTGTAACTCCCTCATGCAAAAAATGGTCCTGCCAATGCCAGATCACCGGCTTCGAGCGTCCGCGAGCGTCCATCCTCCAGCGAGCTCCTCGCGCCTGCGGGCCTGCAAACAAGTCCCGAGAACCGAAAATTCCGGTAGGGACCCTCCGACGCTCAAGTCAGTGCTCTGGGCAACGGCCGTGAGCTTGAGGAAGCTCGAAAGAGAAAGAGAGAGAGGGGCTCAGAGAGAGGAGCTCTCCCTGTGAGCGTTTGGGAGTGTTATGAGTCTGTTACCTGGTCCCCTCTGGTCGAGGTCCCTCTTACCTTTTTATAGATGCCTGGAATCCGTGGGCTTGGGGCGTGATCACTTGTCAGAGCATTAATTGATGGCAGTACAGTGGAGCTTACCTCCATATGACGTGTCAAGCTGTAGGTCGTGTCCTGTCAGAGTAGGTGGTCACAAGGCATGGCCGATCGTTACAGCGCTTGCCAAACATGTCCCCTACGTCACCTTTTTGGTTGTCCTATGCGGACAGTGATGGGTGACAAAGTTAGTCGTGTGGGTCCCAAGGTACAGCCGTTGGGGAAAAGGATGATGTTGAGTTGAAGCCAACTGTCCCTCGTAGAGTGTTGAGTATGGAGTGCTTGCGTGGCCCTGCTCATGCCCTTGGATGAGCTTGCATGGCACTGTTCACGTACAAGGCTCTGTTCACTTACTTGCATAGCACTGTTAACATCGAGGGAGCTTAGCAGCTTGGAGGTATCGGACTTGGAGGGGTCGGCCCTGGAGGGGTCGGCCCGGGGGGGTCGGCCCTGGAGGGGTCGGCCCTGGGAGGTCGGCCCTGGAGGGGTCGGCCCAGGACGGGTCGGCCTCGGGAGGGGTCGGCCTCGGGAGGGGTCGGCCCTGGAGGGGTCGGCCCGGGAGGGGTCGCCTTGGAGGGGTCGGCCCTGAGAGGTCGGCCTTGGAGGGGTCGGCCCTGGAGGGGTTGGCCCAGGAGGGGTCGGCCTCGGGAGGGGTCGGCCCTGGAGGGGTCGGCTCGGAGGGGTCGGCCCAGGAGGGGTCGGCTCAGGAGGGGTCGGCCCTGGGGGGGTCGGCCCAGGAGGGGTCGGCCTTGGAAGGGGTCGGCCCTGGGGGGTCGGCCCTAGGGGTCGGCCCTGGGAGGTCGGCCCAGGAGGGGTCGGCCTCGGGGTTGAGAAGGAGAGCCAAGGCAAGATGCTCGCGACACTTCTTTTCATTAAATGCTCTTCAAGCCATTATGACCATTTCTGCACCATTAAAGGCTCCAGCCCATTGACTCGACCGAACATTAATGACGTAAGGTGGCCTTTGGGAAACCCACGCACATAACGTGACCTCTTATTCTCTTTCTTCGTTATGACGAGAGCAATGCCGTGGATGGGTGTTGGGAGCTGAGGCCGAAGGGGGGCTCCGTCAGTTTTCTTCCTTCACGATTCTCTAACGGCGTTGGATCAGCCACATCAGATGCCCCCTGGCCCTGAGACGAAGCGGGCCTACCCCAGCAAGGCGAAAGGGGCGTCACCTCCCAAGTGGCTGATCCTCACCTGACTTTGGGTTTTTAAGCTTCGACATGAAGTTTGGATGTGGGTCCCTGTCCACATGCCATTGAGGCAAAGAGCCAATGAAGCCGCAATGATGCTCCTGAGACAGAGGGTGCCATTGAAGCTCTGTGTTTTGGTATCGACGTTGGAGTCAGTTTTTGGCTTTTGGTGCCGAGCTGGCCTCGGGCTTGAGTGTCGATGGTTCATCGCTCTGCCAGCGGTACCCGGGCTTATGGTGCTGGCGCTTGGGGCCGATCGAGGCCTTCCCTGCTGGACCCGGACTTATGGTGCCAGTCAACTGTGAGATGAGGAGTTGGCCTCTCCCAGCTGTGAGCTGTCTTGGGGCATCTTGATGGCTGAAAGTAACTAACGATATTTTGCAAGTGTACAATTTAAACAAAGGTATTACCCGGTTGGCCATCGGCCACTAATACAAAGTTGAAGCCACTGAGGCTAAAATGAAGCTGTTGAGGCTATGACGAAGCCGCTGAGGCAAAGTTGAGACCGTTGAGACCTTTTGAACCCCGGAGGGTGACCTGAGAGTTGAAAGTCGTCAGGAGCCTTTTTAACCCAAAGGGTGACCTGAGAGTTGAAAGTCGTCAGGAGCCTTTTTAACCTCGAAGGGTGACCTGAGAGTTGAAAGTCGTCGGAGCCTTTTTAACCCCGAAGGGTGACCTGAGAGTTGAAAGTCGTCAGAGCCCTTTTTAACCCCGAAGGTGACCTGAGAGTTGAAAGTCGTCAGGAGCCTTTTGTGCCGAGCTTGCCTCGGGCTTTAGTACCGATGGTACATCAGGCTTTGAGTGCCGATCAAAGTCGGGCTTTTTGGATCCGGTGGTACACCGGCCTTCGGTGCCAATGGTACATTGGGCTTTTGAAACGCCAGCACGAGGTTGGTCTTGAAGGCTGATACAAGGTTGGTCTTCCCTGCATGACATTTTTAAGTATCAATGAAAGAAAACTGTCTTAGGTGCATCGTACTTAGCTCTTGTAGCACCCCTATTTTCCTATGTGGATTTGAGCATTTCCGCCCGCTGGTGGTTTGCCCCCCAGGGAATCAAGTTGGGACGAAGCCTGGAGTCGGTTGATGACCAGCTCCTTTCCGAAATGAAGCTGGGGACCCATCTTTGGAGTGCAGTGAAGAGAGAGATGGGATCCAGAGCCGGGGACGCTGGAGCGGAGCTACGGACGAGAGTCGGAGTCGAACTCGGGAGCTAGAGGTCTCCGAGGGAAGCCCGAGCAGCCATCGGCCGTTGAAGATGAGCGGCCGGGAGAGTCCGCTGAAGTCGGACGGTTGGGAGAGGATGTTGCTGGGAGTTACAGGATTCGGGCAGCCTCGATATTGATTCAAGGTAAGGGGCCCTCCAGCTTCCACGGTCCTTCTCTCTCCTATGAAGTCTAATTACGTGCATGGGTGCATGTAATGCATCCGGACGCGGCTGCTTTGGGAGCTTTCACTCAGACCTGGGATGGGGCAGAGAGGAAGAGAAGCTTGCCTGGCGCTCAGGGATGTGGTGCCAGGAGCATGAAAACAGGAGCCTCCGGGGCTGGATCTGAAGCCGAGGCGCTAGCACCGGGTCTGGAGAAGAGCCGATGCCTCGGGGCAGAGTCGGGAACCGGAGCCATGGCCAGACCTTCCTCTGCGTCGCTGTCCATAGGAGAGAGGGCTTCTTGTGCGGCGAGTGGTGGCTCTCTGAGCTTTAAGTCGCTGATGGGCTTGATGACGTTGGACCTCTTGCTGGGGAGATTCCCAGCAGGATGAAGGATGGCTAGCTTGGGCAGTGACCAAAGGGCGAGTAGAAGCTTTTGCTCGCTGTTGCGTGGTCATAAGATGTTGCTTCTAGAGCTTTTGGACAGCCACCGTCAATGTTTGGATTTGCAGGATGATTGGCAACATGTTCTGCTTGAATGGTTTGAGATAGTGGTGATGATGGAATGAAAGGCTGGTGAAATCTGCTCAGCTCGTTGAAGGTGCCCCCCAGCTTAACTGGTGAAATCTTCACGATCCACCATCTTCACGATCCATCGTTTTGATAAAAAGGGATGAGGATATGCAAACTAGCATCGTTGATCCCCCTTCCTGGTGCGCCAATCTGTTGATACCAGATCACCGGCCTGGAGCGTCCGCGAGCATCCATCCTCTAGCGAGCTCCTCGCGCTTGCGGGCCTGCAAACAAGTCCCGAAGGCCGGAAATTTCGGCAGGGACCCTTCGACGCTCAAGTCAGTGCTCTGGGCAATGGCCGTGAGCTTGAGGAAGCTCGAAAGAGAAAGAGAGAGAGGGGCTCAGAGAGAGGAGCTCTCTTTGTGAGCGTTTGGGAGTGTTATGAGTCTGTTACCTGGTCCCCCTGGTCGAGGTCCCTCTTACCTTTTTATAGATGCCTGGAATCCATGGGCTTGGGGCGTGATCACTTGTCAGAGCATTAATTGATGGCAGTACAGTGGAGCTTACCTCCATATGACATGTCAAGCTGTAGGCCGTGTCCTGTCAGAGTAGGTGGTCGCAGGGCATGGCCGATCGTTACGGCTTGCCAAACATGTCCCCTACGTCACCTTTTTGGTTGTCCTATGCGGACAGTGATGGGTGACAAAGTTAGTCATGTGGGTCCCAAGGTATAGCCGTTGGGGGAGAAGGATGATGTTAAGTTGAAGCCAACTGTTCCTCGTAGAGTGTTGAGTATGGAGTGCTTGCGTGGCCCTGTTCATGCCCTTAGATGAGCTTGCATGGCACTGTTCACGTACAAGGCTCTGTTCACTTACTTGCATGGCACTGTTAACGTCGAGGGAGCTTGGCAGCTTGGAGGTGTCGGACTTGGAGGGGTTGGCCCTGGGGGGGTCGGCCCTGGGAGGTCAGCCCCGGAGGGGTCGGCCCTGGAGGGGTCGGCCCTAGGAGGTCGGCCCAGGAGGGGTCGGCCCTAGGGGGGTCGGCTCTGGAGGGGTCGGCCCTGGAGGGGTCGGCCCTGGGAGGTCGGCCCGGGGGGTCGGCCCGGAGGGGTCGGCCCTGGAGGGGTCGGCCCTGGAGGGTCGGCCCTGGGGGGGTCGGCCCTGGAGGGGTCAGCTCGGGAGGGGTCGGCCCGGGAGGGGTCGGCTGGGGGGTCGGCTGGAGGGGTCGGCCCTGGAGGGGTCGGCCTCGGGGTTGAGAAGGAGAGCCAAGGCAAGATGCTCGCGACACTTCTTTCCATTAAATGCTCTTCAAGCCATTATGACCATTTCTGCACCATTAAAGGCTCCAGCCCATTGACTCGACCGAACATTAATGACGTAAGGTGGCCTTTGGGAAACCCATGCACATAACGTGACCTCTTATTCTCTTTCTTCGTTATGACGAGAGCAATGCCGTGGATGGGTGTTGGAAGCTGAGGCCGAAGGGGGGCTCCATCAGTTTTCTTCCTTCACGATTCTCTAACGGCGTTGGATCAGCCACATCACCAATCTGTTTTGATAATTGTCTATTGTGAGCCTGATAGATGTTATTAACCATCCCTTCCCTTTCAGTTTCAGCTTTTAGGATTAAATGGTTAGTTTACATGATATCAAACTCAATTTGTTGGAGGCCATGAGTTCAGATCCCATCCATTTCAATTATCAACTATCCCCAGTTGTTTCATTAGCCTGATTTTTGTATGTCAGCTTGATTTGTATCTGTCTCGGCTTGGTTGTCCCTCCATATGGATGATCCGGACGATGTGCGGGTGGAGGTGTTAAAGCCTGATATGCATTGTTGACTCATTATGTCAGCTTGAGCTTTAAGGTCAAGTTGTAAATTAACAGTCTAATGATGGTCTTCCATTCAGTGTTGGAAATCTGAGTTCATTATCTTGATCATCAAACTTCTAGTATAGCCTCAAAATATTGATCTGTTGACGCACTTCTGTGTTGGATTTAGCCATTTAGAACAATCTTGGTTTATGTATTGGAAATGCTAACATTTACGTTTAATCTTGCTTGTTGTCTTTCATCTATGTTTGTTTTAGGCACTACTCTTATTCCTTTTCTTTTAATTATTACCAGTATAGCTGATTCTAAGTGACAAAATTTCTTGCCATTTACTATTAGAGTTTTTTTAGAAAATTATTTACAAAATTTATTTTTTAAGGAGATTTCTTATATGTAACTATTTTTTAAGGATTATTATTTTATTTCAGTCCAAAAAATTATTAAATAACGGTCGCAATGTTAAGTGATGGCCAAATACTTATCATTATTTAAATTTTAGTTATTAATATTTAATAAAATATGGTGTCCTTGCTGAGGTTATAGCATCCCGTATCTGGGAACTCCAGAATATTAATATCAGCGAAATTGTTTATGAAAAATGCTTCGTGATAATTTGTTCGTTTTGTGATACGCTGTTTTACAAACAGAGTGTCTTCTTCTTAAAATAAATATTAAACTCTATTTTCATCAAAATTCATAGAATAAAACCTTTAAACGACCTGATTAATATTCTAATAATCTGAATCAACCCATTTAATGGGTTCTTTTATTTATAAATAGAGAAAGACTCATAAAGACAATTAATCAACATCAAACCAAATAACTAGGTCTATTTTTATTTCCATCAAATCTTTTCTTTTTTCTCATAAATTAGTTTTTTTTATTAGTAAATTTTAGATCCTTCGTTCTACAAAATTTATTTGCAATGATGACCTTAAAGAACCATCACCACAGGAAACTTTCAGCTCCCTCGTTTCTGCCGACGTCGCGCTGCCACCTTTCCTGCCCTCTATCTTCTTCCTTCTTCCTTCTACCTAATCGTACCTTCGCTGCCACCTTTCCAGCCCCGTTGACTTCTTTCACCGCCGCGGCTTCTTTCTCTTAGCCTTGTCGTCGCCGGAGTTGGGAAACCATCGCCCGTCTCCCTGCTTCTTCTTCGGCGAAGTTCGTCGCCAGCTTCTTCTTCTACCTCCTCGGCTCCTTCTTCGCCAGCGACCCAAGAGGGTCCTTGTTCCCAGCGTCTATCAAGGAAGAAAAAGACTTCTGCACCGCCGTCCGGTGCAGCGATCGGACACCCCGATCTCGTGGATTGACTGCCTGCGCGCATGCTAATCCGTATACGTTATGCGATAAGACTGTTGAACTGCATGAGCATCAGCACACATGAACGGTTAATCTATGCATACTTGCCACACCAAAGCAAGACTTTTCCCCAGGTCTACCAGCCAAAAACTAGGCTGGTAGACTTAATTTTAATTTTTTAATTATTTACATAAACTATAAGTGATATTTAAAATTATTGCCCATAAGCACTCAAGAAAATTTGCCATGAGAGGGCTATTTTCATGTAGTTAACAAGAAATTTAGTATAAAATTTAAAAGGCTCACCACATTTTTAATGTTTGGAATTAGATTTAGTTAGATTCGATTCTGATTAAAGGCTAATATTTCGGATCCTCTTTGGGCCTGGTTTGGATTGAGCCAAGTAATGGCTTAGGCTCGCATTTTTTAATCTTAATTTTAAGTAGGAAAAATTTTTGTACATCGCCTCTTATGCAGCAAATTTTACGTAGACTGCACCGCTCTTTCTTATTAGTCTATATAAATCCTGAATGGCTTGATGCAATGAGACGGACAAGACAGCAAGGTACAATCTTAAATTTTGAGCATGATGTGCATTAATACCTATTTATTTTTTTTAAAAAAAATTATGTATAGACCAGAGGTGGTGTAGTGCATATTTTCTGAATGGATATCATAATTTTATAACTATAGTATCATAAATTTATAACTTGGGTATCATAATTTTTTTAGCTTTCTAAATGGATGTCGTAATTTTATATAACTATGATGTCGTAATTTTACAAATGATGTGTCGTAATTTTTTTCGGCAAAGATGTCGTAAAACTTTGCCTTAACATTTTCTGAATGGGTATCGTAATTTTATAAATACGGTATCGTAAATTTACAACTCGGGTGTCGTAATTTTTTTTTCACATTCTGAATAGGTGTCGTAATTTTATAACTACGGTGTTATAATTTTACAACTGGAGTGTCGTAATTTTTTTTTTTTGACCAAGATATCGTAAAGCTTTGCCTTAACGTTTTCTGAATAGGTGTCGTAATTTTATAGCTACGGTGTTGTAAATTTACAACTAGGGTGCCGTAATTTTTTTTTAGCTTTCTGAATGGGTGTTGTAATTTTATAACTGGAATGTCTTAATATTTTTTTGGAAGGTAAGCTGTTATGTTCTGTTCTATCAGGAACAGCGTATCACTTATGAATTCGTAATCATAATCTTTGTTATCTCGTTCCATCGTGTTAAGCTATATAGGATGTATGTGGACTAATAAAAAGAGACGATGTAGCTCACGTAAGATTTGCTATACTGGATGCGCTGCACAAAATCTTTTCCTTTTTTAAGTATAGACCCGGCCTAAATTAGTTTGAGCCTTAGCCATGGTCAGCTAAAAGTTGGGCCAATTTGATACACTGTGGGCCAGTTGGAGACCACTTCCAACCTTAATTTTGCAAGTAGTCAGTTTTGTCTTGGATAGTACGTGCATACTCATGCGTAAGTTTCGTATGCAGAGAGGGAAAAAAAAAAAAAAATTCCGCACACAAATAATATTAGAGATATTTTGCGCATAAGCTGTCTTTGAGAAGAGGGAGTCAGTGATTTTAGGATCAGATAGCGTACGCATGTCTGCACGGCAAATTTAACCTCAACCTTCTTTCCTTAACCTCAGCAACCCTACTCCAATCTTTTTCTGTAGCTCCTGGTTAATTGACCATATTCTCTAGAACCATGGGCATCTCTCATGCCAAGAACAATTGCATCTTTTAAGCGATCAGAGCCTCCTTGATCAAGGAGTGGGCTCATCACATGCGCTAAATCCTCTCCAACTGTTAACCATGCATCTCCAAAAGTTCCCAGTCGGCAAGCACCATGGAGATTATTATCTATCAAGTGTGAGGCTCAACGATCCAAGATGGCAATTCTTTATCCTTGACAAGCTTTTGGTCCTTTGAAACATGCATCTAAATCTGAAGTTATTATTGATATGCTGTTTGCCTTACCCTCAGGAGGACATATCCGAGATACAATTCAATGGACTAATGTTCAGCATTACCTCTTAGCCAGAGAATATAGCAAAGAAATTGATAGATAGCAAGGTCTTTGCCGGGACAAATTCTTTACAGATGTCATAGGTTTTGATAGATTCATATCATTTACGTACAGCTATCATTGACTGTCAAAAATATTTAACTCAAGCTGTTCACAATGCCACCAACATTAAAAAAAGTTTTTCTTATTTTTGTACTACCATTCAAGGGAGTAATAGTTGACCTGAGTTTTTTTTATTTATTTATCCCAATTACACAACACTATTGTTTCAGAACATTGATCAGATGAAACAAGCACACAACATCTATCCTTAATCAGATGAAACAAGCACACAACATTTATCCTAAACCTAAAGAGAGCCACAATCATAATTAGCATGGCTAAAATAGAAACCTCCGCGGAAAACAATCAGTATGGCAAGAAGTATCAGCTTCTTTACCCATGATGATGCCATGATAAATGATCCTTCAAAATAAGACTGAGTAGTTAACCTCATCACCCTCAGCCTCCTTTCATTCACATATTTATTCAATGCTCTTCCTATTCTCTTAGCCAGCTCTTGATCACTTGTTGCAACTGCTGGACCCTTCGGCATCTCTTGAGCTAAGCATCTAGCGAGCACAATTGCATCTTCTAAGCCAGCAGCACCTCCTTGGCCAAGGAATGGGCCCATAACATGCATTGCATCCCCTGCGATTGTCGTCGTGCCTTGCCAGAGGTTTGCAAAGAGCAAGTGCCATGGAGCTTGATACCTGAGATGTGTGAGGCTCAGTGAACTAATGTCACAATGCTTCACCATTTCAATCACCTCAGGGGGGAATTCTTTTAATGACTCCAACGAAAATTCTTTGATGAGCACAGGATCCATTTGGACATTTGAATCTGATGGAAACCATTAAGAAGTTAGCTCACCTCTAGATTAAGCAATGACAAGGTTCACAACATATAAATCTTTATTGAGACTAGCTGTCTGACATGGTTGCTGTATCAGGTATGGATTACCTTGAGAAGGGAACTGACCGAAAAGCCAATGGACTAACTTTTCATCGACTGGAAGCCTTCCTAAGATGACACCATTACCCGTCAGCCGGCTGAATTGGCTACCAAAGCTGTGGCCATTTGAATAGCTAGTAAAACCTCGAACAGCAGATATTGGATAGGCCTTTGGGGCTTGCAGTCCTAAAGATTTTGCAATGACTGAATTTGATCCATCACAACCAATTAGAACCTACAGCAACATATTCCAGTAATGTTGAGGGGCAATTAACAGTTTGCTTTTTTGTGAAAATATTATGCTTTCACCTTTGTTGTCATCACATAAAAACATAAAATTTAAGGTTCAAATTCTTGCTGACAGGAAATTTATAGCATGTGCTGAGATCATTTAGAGCATATTTCCACTAAGAAGTGATGTGATATAAGGATTTCTCTAAGCATCGAACCTTATTCCAACTTGAGTTTCATGAATGTTAATTCATCATTTATATAATGATTATAAAAAAAATTGGGGACAGTTTCATTTCTTTTGATGTCTACGTTCTGCTAGTTTAAAACATTTTATAAAAGTAAAAATTATTAAAAAAAAAGATTTGGGTATAAAAGACACCCCTAACCCAGGAGGATCGCTAGATATTTATGTTATCGACCAGTTCGGCCACTTAGGTAGATTTAGACAATATTCAAGAGCAAAATTCACTATGTTTGAGGTTGAATTGCACATAAAAACTTTCAAAGGCTAAAACTTGCATGCATGACCTCCTTTTTTTTTTTCGAAATCAGATAATCTTTTGAGATCTAAGAGGGTGCAATGATCCCCAAAGGGTGATGATAATATCTAGGCCTCAAGACAAGATGATCAAAGTAAAACTAAACTTTTATGTAAGGTTTTGATAAAAGCATATTTTCCGATCTAGGACGAATTAGATGGTGTAAAAGGAGACGAAAGTTGTTGTAGAATTCAATATCTAACTTTAGGATTATTTCAGTTTTGGCATGTCTTTCAGCTAGTCATTATTTTAGAAAAAACTCAGACTTTTTTTTCTAACTTGAAGAGGAATTCAACTCGATTTTGGGGATTCAAACCTTATTAGTATAGATAGAGGTATTGTAACCCAATTTTATCATATTAATAAAAGAGAAAAAGAGTCTAGAGCCTTTTTTGCTACTTTATTTTATTATTATTATTTTTGTTGCAAGTTTCAAGGTAAGCAGATTGAAAGAATTACTTCTTTTCTCTCCAATCTGATTACTTTCTTTAGCCTCCTCATGCCTAAAGGCAAATTCTTTAATGAATGTGCGATGACCGCACATGAAACAGATTCCTCTTAGTTTTTCAAAACAAAGGCAAATTAGATACTTCAGCAATAATACGAAACCAGTAAAACTACATCATTAAGTTCTTTTAGTAAACTTTATCGAGTAGGAAGGATAGATTTGTTGATTAGTGTTATTGCAAAAACCATCTAATGATGAACCTAAGCATTGAACAACAAAATTATAGGAGAGTGTTAGAGAAAAGATATTAAAGTTAGACAGATATGAAGGGGATATAATTTTACATGACAGAATTAAGTGAATATGAAAGAAACAAAAGAGGAAACAGGAAAATACAAAAGAAAACTTGTCATGAAAGTAGATACCACCTTAGCCTTAATTGTAGCACCATCATCAGCATATAGAATGGGGAACGAGGTGATGGGATCTGATCCAACTACTACAATTTTGCACCCAAAACGAATTGATCCCTTAGGTAAACTGTCAGCCAAGGTTTCAACCAGATCGCTCCTTTTTAAGCATCTTAGTCCTTCTTCCCTAACAACAGAAGGAACCCAAATGTGTCATTAGAAGCAGCTTGTGCCACTCTAACAAGATTGTTGGTGTTAGAGAATTTTAATAAAAGTTTGATTGTTCGCTGAATAATTTGCAACAATTAAGAACAATAATATGATTTGCCACTTCCTGATATACATCCCTTCACAAAGCTATATAAGGTGTGTGTTGTGTTAGGTCATGAGATGTACAGGAAGTTCTCTCAGAAAACATAATATTCAATAGATCAATTTGGCACAAGATGATTCCTTTGCACATATAATTGTCTCTTTTATCTCATTTGGATTACCTAAGGTTGTTTTCAGACTCAGTAATAATAGGTTAAGTCATGCTTACTTCTTTATCAGATTTTTGGGCCATTACTTTGTAGCCTATTTGCATAGCTTTTGGTTTTCAGGCATCGGTGATTAACTTTATGGTACTTGTGATATGAGTCATGGCTAATGAAGGAGAAACATAAAAGAAAAAGAGTTTACCATATATGATCATGTAAGCTTTTAGTCTTCATCTGACAGATTGCCATAGCATTCACTAATGGCTCACTAGCTCTTCAAGTTTAACAAAGATGAGGGAATGTTTTGTTACAATTTTATATAACTCTCTTTTTTCATCTCAAACTGATGAAATTTATCAAAATTATTTATGTACTGGTGTGGCAGGTGAGGCCCACAGCCAACTAACGGCAAACAAAATGAACATGAATTATATACCCCTTTTACTACAATTCTCCCTTTCAATTACATATTGCTTAAAGTTTACTACGGTAAAACTGAAGCAAAACTCTTTCTCTCCTTTTTTTTTTTTTTCAGGTCAATAAGTCAATTTACCTTTAGTTCTTATCCAATACCATTTCTCACTCCCTTGGAAGAGGGGAGCCCAAGGCTAATTTCTGCTAAATCCACAATCAGAAAACCCTCAGAAATTACATAAGTGATTGAACTTAGAAAAGTAAAACCTATGCAAAATTGAGCATTTATCAGGTGCTGAATTTGTTTTACCCTGATACAAGCAATACATTTCTGTGGACCCATTTTAAATTATCATTAATATGGACACAATTTGAAGTTCATGTTGATGAGTTTATTTTCACAAGAATGCATGGAGAAATTTGATTACTCTGCCCTCCATACCATCCTCCAAAGCATCATCAATCCTATTACTGCATCAAGCATTAGCTGTTAAACAAAACCTTCATGAGTATACCTGCATGAAGTTGCTTGCATCTTGTTCTTGTGAACGAATATGTCTCGCAACCTGAATACAATTTGCAAAATCAGACCTGAAATTCTTAGTACCTTGATGGTTATATGAGGGGGGGAAGCATAATGTGCTGTAACTACTTATAATATACTGATAACGATGACCTTGATAATTTTTGCTTGACAATCTATGCTGTATTAAAAAGAGCATTGCGGGGATGGAATTTATTTGATTCACAAGTACATAGCAAACACCAACATAGGTGGTTATGAAAAGAAAAATATGGATATAGCCAATCTTAATATTTTCTTCCACATTGATATCTCACATCCGATGGAATCATTCATACACCCTAAATTCTTTCTCACTATACTAACCAACCACTAACTAACAAAATTATTCTTCCTCTATCCCTATTTCCCTCTTTGCAGACTTATCCACCTCCAATCTTTATCTTCCATTTTAACTTTTATTTTTATTTAATTTTGCTAATTTAACATAATTTATCATCTTTGCTTTGCATTTCATCCTTTACTCAAAATCATGATACTTATTTTTCTATGGTCTTAACCATGTTTTTTCAGTTAACCTGCATCATGCACACATATATGCTAGTTAGGGATGAAAATATATGCAATATAATGCTCAGGTTGTGCAATAAGCTATATCGGGCAAGAAAAAAATAATGTCTCAAGAATACATACTCTGTTAGAAGGATAGCTTTTTTTCGTAACTCTGTACCAACACCAAGTTGATCAAGTGCACGCCAACCATTGATGAAAATACCAATCGCTACCCCTGAAGTCCGGAGGGTGTCAGATTTCTCTAGAACAAGACTATTTATTCCTTTCCTGCATAATTTTGGATGACAAAAAATCACATGCAACTCTGATTCTAACCAATGATACTATTTACATTATAAGTGCAGAAATATATATCCAGAGATAATAGGTTGTTAAAACATAAAAAGGATCAAGCGTTGATGCTATAGCAATATACATAGAGTCCTTCGCCCACCTTTCTTCCTTCTCATATATCAGATCAATGAAGGAGTTGCTTCTGGTGCTCTAAATACAAGATTTCTAAGGGAACACAGCATGAAGTGGATCCATGTTCATTCATTCTTGATGGTACATAGTATAAAGTGTTTAGTTCATATTGATTATGTATTAAAAAAAATCTTAGTTGCTTATACAAAATAATACTTTCAAGCTAGCTTTTTTTACGTGGGGTTCTAAATTGTTATAAATAATTTCATAAAAAAAGGTCTTGAATACTTTTACAAGATCAAGGAACGTAAAATTTACATTTTGGCTGATCTTTTTGGGTGAGATCTTAGGCCATAACAACTTATCTTTGTGGAGGACCTAAACTACTTCTGTTAATATGAAAATTTAAAAGAAAAGCAGAATTTGCCATCATCATCTAAGCCACCAGCATAGGCCCGTCCACCAGTCAACCTCTGGATGGAAATTACTAATATTAAGCATCCCAAAACCATTCGGGTCGGACAAATTAACGTTAATCAACCTTTTCTTTTTATTTTTGAGAAAGGAGGGCAGGAGCCAGGTTTCAACTCATACCCATGTCTGACCTTGGGAATGTGATGCCCTTCCTAATAGTTTTGCATTAAAAATTGGGAGTTTGTTGAGTGGTTTATAACCAGTTAAGAAATATGGATAAGCACCAATTGGATCCCTTTTGGACTGTGGTGGCCCAAGTTGGTGTGGACCTTGTCCGTCTTGCTTTCTTGTAACGAAACGAGCCCGTGGGCCCGGGTCGTTACAGAGAGAACCTGGGGAAGGAGAGGAAGTCATTTGAGATGCTCTACTAAACAGCCTAATTGCCATCATGTGAAGGTGTTTCCATGTATTCAAACAAGAGATTCTATTAAGATACCTTTGGGAAGGTAAAACATTGCAGAGATTTTTTTTTGGTGCCCCAATTAATTAATGCTTCATTCATCTTGTGACATTTCTACTCCTTGAGGGTAAACACCACAGTAGGCAACTAGAAATAAGAAGGAACGATCTTTAAAATAACGCCTTTGCAGCAAGGAATTTATACCTGTGAAGAGCCAAAGCAGTGGCAAGCCCACAGATTCCTCCTCCCACAATGACAATGTCATGGTTCTCCTCCTTTGAGCCCATCTCTCCTTTCCTTTCCCTCCTCTCTTCACCTTCCTCACTCTGCAAATATATATATATATATATATATATATGCTGTGATGACGCCCTTCTCCTTCTTGGTAGTCAATTATTTATCCTTTGGCTAAAAGATATTATAATATGTCACCATAGTCCATGCGTTCAGTCCATAGCATGGAAGGCCTATTTGCTGTTCCGCAAGAAACAGCGAATCCCCCGAGAAGAGAGCCATCCATTTGACGCCAGCGTTAACGACTTCGTGTTGTGATTTGGACTCTCGGGCACGGTCGAAGTTTAAATCTGGAAATGTTATTATTGTATTTCACGTCCAAAAAAATAATATAAGTTAAGAAACATATTAATTAAATGATAGTCGTAATATTATTATTTTTAACGCCTTCAATGCCGTTATAACAGCCGGTATTTTGGGCCTCTTAAAAAATAATAAAAAAAGAAATTGTTCGTGAGATATGCTTTGAGATTCTCATTCTTAGACGTATGCGTCAGAGCTTCTGCTGTTTTGTTCTACGAAGCGTTGGATGTCGGCTTAGACTGAGTTGAGTTCCACCCTGATTTGAATTTGTTCGAAATATTTGTTAATTCAGACATTAAACCCAAGTTTAATTCAAACTTAAGCCCAATCCAAAATTTAATCGGATCAATCAAAAACCGAATTAACATACTAAAATTTTAATTTTTAAGTTTTTATCTAAATAAGTAATACTAATAATAATTATATGATCATTCAAAAAAATTTATGATATGAAAAATTATTAGAAAAAAAAATTATTATAAAATTTTAAAAGCCATCATATTTAAGATTTTTAGAATTGCAGTTAGACTAGATTCGGGATTAGGTAAGGGTCAATTCTTCAAGCCCGTTCAAAACCCATCTAAATTTTTTTAAGCTTTAAAATTAAGGAAAAGTCTTTGTACACCGCCTCCAATGCAGCAAGTCCTACGTGGGCTGCACTGCCTCTCCTGATTGGTCCAGTGGATCCTACGTGGCTGACGTGCCGGACGGTATGACTCTGCTACGATGTTACGTTCTGATCGTGACGGCCATGAAAAGCGCTTTACCTTTTTTTTAAAATTAGCGTGCAGACGAAAATTTCCTTTCCCTCCAGCCTACTTCTACCATCATTTTTTCTAGGATTTCATCTGTGCAAGAAAAACTCTTTCTTTCCCCTCGCTCTGGCTTTCGGATGCTAAGGAATCAGTCAAAGGTTTGAGCACGATCCTACGCCCTCGCTCTGAGAGTCCAGTCGAAAGAAAATATTTCAGCTACTGGAGTCGTTGTACAAAAACCTCTGAAGAAAATGTCATCCACAGTAGGAAGTAAAAAGTCCTTGCTCTCACTTCTTTGTAAAGCTCCTTTATTACACCAACTATTGTTTATCGTTAGAGGAAGTTAATGTATGACCAAACCGTTTAATACACGGGTAACTTCCTTAGAGTTTAGTGTTTTGTAGCACAAATGTCGTACTCTTTTAACTAAGATGTTATAACTTATGAACCGGGGTGTCGTCAGAGCGTTTCAATCGCCATAAAAGCTACGACACCCAGATTTACTGTTAAGACACTGTAGAGAAAAGCCTACGACACCCGTGCTTAAAACTAACCATGGAGAGAAGCCCCGCGACAACACTGGAGGAATTTGGCCAAAAATACTTTGCGACACCCTAGTTGAAACCTTACGATACCTTAGCACCAATGCTACGACACCCGTGCTTATAACTGACCATGGAGAGAATCCCCGTGACACCCTAGGAGGAATTAGGCCGAAAATCCTTCGCGACACCCCAGTTGAAACCTCACGACACCCTAGCACCAATGCTACGACACTCGTGCTTAAAACTGACCATGGAGAGAAGCCCCGCGACACCGCAAGAGAAATTCTGCCAAAAATCCTTTGCGACACCCAGTTGAAACCTCACGACACCCTAGCACCAATGCTACGACACCCGTGCTTAAAACTGACCATGGAGAGAAGCCCTACGACACCGTAGGAGAAATTCTGCCGAATATCCTTCGCGACACCCCAGTTTAACCCTTACGACACCCGTGCTTATATATGACCATGGAGAGAATCCTCTCAGTTCAAACATCACGACACCCCAGCGACAACTCCTACGACACCAGTGCTTATAACCTTAGAAATCATTCATGACACCGCAGTTGAAACGTTACGACACCCTAGCGGCAACGCTACGACACCCATGCTTATAACCTTCGCGATCTTTGTTTGTTGCTTTCCAGGGTGTCGTAGTTTATTCTCTAGGGTGTCTTTAACTGCTAAATGGTGTGTCGCAAGGTTTTAACTGACCCTGGAGAGAAGGCCCGCGACCCCCCAAGAGGAATTCGCCCAAAAATCTTCGCGACACCCTAGTTGAAACGTAACGACACCCTAGCGACAACGCTACGACACCCATAATTATAACCTTCGCGATCTTCGTTTGTTGCTTTCCGGGGTGTCATAGGTTTTTCTCTGGGGTGTCTTTAACTGCTAAGGGGGGTGTCGTCACGTTTACCTAAAGGATACATTCTTCGTAGGTTTGTATGTCATTGTCTTTGGTTCATGTTCGCGTTCAACACTTTTTTTTTGTTGATAAAATTATGAACAGGGATGTCATCTTCACAAAGGAGCGAGAGCATAAATTACTTCTTCGATGGGTTTATAAATTCGAAGACTACACTAATAGAGTTCATAGGTAAGTACGAAGATTCCTTGGAAAAAAGGTATGAGGCCGAAAATGAGGAAGATAATAGGACATTGCAAATGATTGTTTTCCTAAAGACATCATCACCTTTTGAGAGATAAGCTGCAGGAAGGTATACAAGGCGTATTTTCAAAAAATTTCAGAATGAGATCCTTGAAATGGCTGCATCAAATACTAAATTGATCAAGGAAGCTGGCAACTGTTGTGTATATTCTGTAAAGTCGTACGAAAGGATTGAAGTCGATGGAATCGGCAAGGAGATGATCAAAGATTATATCGTGTCATACGATAGAAATATTGAGGATGTCCAATGCCAGTGCCGATCCTTTCAGTTCAAGGGGTACCTGTATAGGCATGCCTTGTTGGTTCTTCATCAAAGTGACGAATTTCGTTTACCAGATAAATACTTCTTGAAGAGATGGTGCAAGGACATGAAATACCAATTCGACGAATTGGACTGCAATACTGAAGCTTATGATAAAAGCACACAAAAATCATGGTACACAGTGATAATTTTTTAATTGAAATGTCTTAATATATGTTTTCGATAATATTATGTTATTGATTGTATATATAGTTTGCTGAGTCATCAGATGATGAAGCTCGCAGAGATAGCCTCCATGTCTGAAGATGCATTTAATTTAGTGATGGATGGTCTAACACCTATATTTAAAATTGCGTGGATGCCAACTGCGCAGCTAAGCCATGTATAGAGCTTGTAATTCAAGATCCTGAACAAATTAGGATGAAAGGTCGCCCAAGAGAGAATAGATTAAAGAGTGGAGTTGAGAAGAAGTCAAAAAGATCAAGGAAAAATCTGGTCAAGGCAACCGTTGACGCTCCACAAATGCAAAATGAAATAAGAGCTACTTCAAGCAACAGGCAGACTTGTATGCAGTCAATTAACACGGAGAGGACAAGGAAAGAATTGTACCACCTTCTAAAACTTTGATGGACGAATTTGATGCTTATGTATTGAGTCAACTTACACATGAGCATATATAAAACACGGGTGTCGTAACTTTCTAACTAGGGTGTCTTGGTCACAAATGAAGTGCTTTCTAATTAGGGTATCTTTTTCAGTCAAATGAAGTGCTCATCTCGTCTGCCAAGAAGATTTGATATTTACGAATACGCTTGCACTATTACAACACCGAAGCTCTGGGCTAACGACATCCCAGTACTCACGAAAGGACACCGAAGCTCTGGGCTAATGACTCCCTAGTTCTACGCGGCGACACCCGAAATGCGGAAGGAAAAATCGTACGACACCAAAGCTTTTAGCGCGACGACACCCTAGCTCTGGACTAATGATTCCCTAGCTCTACCGTGGCGACACCCGAAAGGCGAAATCCTACGACATTCCAGTACTCATGAAAGGACACCGAAGCTTTTAGCGCGATGACACCCAAGCTCTGGCTAACGACTCCCTAGCTCTACTGCGACGACACCCGAAAGGCGAAAGGCAAAATCGTACGACACCAAAGCTTTTAGCGCGATGACACCCTAGCTCTGGGCTAATGACTCCCTAGCTCTACCATGGCGACACCCGAAAGGTGAAATCCTATGACATCCCAGTACTAACGAAAGGACACCGAAGCTTTTAGCGTGATGACACCCAAGCTCTGGGCTAACGACTCCCTAGTTCTACCGCGATGACACCCGAAAGGCGAAAGGCAAAATTGTACGACACTGAAGCTTTTAGCACGACGACACCCCAGCTTTGGGCTAACGACTCCCTAGCTCTACCGCGGCGATACCCAAAAGGCAAAATCCTACGATATCCCAGTACTCATAAAAGGACACCGAAGCTTTTAGTGCGACGACACCCAAGCTCTGGGCTAACGACTCGCTAGCTCTACCGTGATGACACCTGAAAGGTGGAAGGCAAAATCGTACGACACCGAAGCTTTTAGCGCGATGACACCCCAGCTCTGGGCTAACGACTCCCTAGCTCTACCGCGGCGACACCTGAAGGGTGAAATCCTACGACATTCCAGTACTCACGAAAGGACACCGAAGCCTTTAGTGCGACGACACCCAAGCTCTGGGCTAATGATTCCCTAGCTCTACCATGACGACACCCGAAAGGCGGAAGGCAAAATCGTACGACACTGAAGCTTTTAGCGCGACGACACCCCAGCTCTGGGCTAACGACTCCCTAGCTCTACCGCGGTGACACCCGAAAGGCAAAATCCTACGACATCCCAGTACTCAAGAAAGGACACCGAAGCTTTTAGCACGACGACACCCAAGCTTTGGGCTAACGACTCCCTAGTTCTACCGCGACGACACTCGAAAGGCGGAATGCAAAATCGTACGACACTGAAGCTTTTAGCGCGACGACACCCCAGCTCTGGGCTAACGACTCCCTAGCTCTACCGCGACGACACCTGAAAGGCGGAAGGCAAAATCGTACGACACCAAAGCTTTTAGCGCGATGACACCCCAGCTTGGGCTAACGACTCCCTAGCTCTACCGCGGCGATACCCGAAAGGTGAAATCATACGACATCCCAGTACTCACGAAAGGACACCGAAGCTTTTAGCGCGACGATACCCAAGCTCTGGGCTAACGACTCCCTAGTTCTACCGCGACGAAACCCAAAAAGCGGAAGGCAAAATCGTACGACACCGAAGCTTTTAGCGCGACGACACCCCAGCTCTGGGCTAACGACTCCCTAGCTCTATCGCGACGACACCCGAAAGGTAGAAGGCAAAATCGTATGACACTGAAGCTTTTAGCATGATGACACCCAGTGCTCAATTTACGACATTCTAGTGTTCAATTTACGACATCATATATGAAAACTTAAGAAATTGTGAAGTAGAAAAGGCATAAATACAAATAAATCGAGGACACCCCTATTCTCAATATAAAATTTTTGCATTTACATTAAATCTGAAACAGTGTTAATATGAATAAATTACATTAAATTTTTATTCAAAGAAGAAATAAAAAATTAAGAACATTTTTTGACAAGGTCACTGATCTTTTGGTTCAGGCCCTCTCTCAATATCGTTGCAGCTAATTGTCGCCGATAATCTCTGACTTTCTCATCCGTGAAATCCATCTTCATATCAGGATTATTCCATCGAGCAAGACATTCCATGTATCTCAGACAGTATAGGCCGCAATCCAGTGATCCGAGGGAATGCCATGGATGGGGGAATGCCATGGATGGGGGAATGCCATCGTTAATCACCTTTTCAGCTGATCTTCCAAAATTTTTGGATACTGAGATGGCTTCTGGATGCGAGGGGCGATCGACTGGCCCCCATGGGAGCCGCCGCACAACGGTAACCGTCAATGCGGAAGTCTTGGCATCGTCGCTCGCAAACCGTAGCATCTCCAAAAGGCGGCCAAGCAATACCTGGCCATTTCAATGAGAGAGATCGAGCTCCTACGTCGGGCCAACAGCCGACTGGAGGGGCAAGTAGCATCCCTCCAGCAGAAGATTGCCAAGTTAGCCCCGCAGCGTGGGGGGAGCTCGGCAGCGCCCGAAGAAGATGACAAGCCTCAGTGAGGGCTCCTGTACTTTTTTTTCTTTTCTTCTTATCTTTTCTTTGTGTGATGAATAAAAATAAATTTTAGTAACTTTTGTGTTTGCTACCATTCACTCTTATCATGTGAGCCTTACCAAACAGACCATCCTCCTGGGGGGTCTTTGGTGATCTTGATGAGGCTAAGGTGTAGCGTCCCGAGATAAGTGGAACTCATAAGTTTCAGCCAAGTGTGGTATATTGGTCAGACTCACCGAAGCATGATGAGTGTCCCGTTAGCATCGGTTGAGACCGAAGGATAAGGGAGCTCGGCTTAGTTCGAAACCCACGACACCCTAGTTCAAAACCCACGACACCCTAGTTCAAAACCTACGACACCCATTCAGAAAACGTTAAGATAAAGCATTAGTTCAAAACCCATGACACCCTAGTTCAAAACCGATGACACCCTAGTTCAAAACCTAGGACACCCATTCAGAAAACGTTAAAACAAAGCATTAGTTCAAAACCCACGACACCCTAGTTAAAAATCCACGACATCCTAGTTCAAAACCCACGACACCCTAGTTCAAAACCCATGATACCTTAGTTCAAAACCTACGACACCTATTCAGAAAACGTTAAGACAAAGCATTAGTTCAAAACCCACGACACCCTAGTTCAAAACCGACGACACCCTAGTTCAAAACCTACGACACCCATTCAGAAAATGTTAAGATAAAGCATTAGTTCAAAACCCACGACACCCTAGTTGAAAACCGATGACACCCTAGTTGAAAACCCATGACACCCTAGTTTAAAACCTACGACACCCATTCAGAAAACGTTAAGACAAAGCATTAGTTTAAAACCCACAACACCCTAGTTCAAAACCGACGACACCCTAGTTCAAAACCAACGACACCCATTCAGAAAACGTTAAGACAAAGCATTAGTTCAAAACCCACGACACCCTAGTTCAAAACCTACGACACCCATTCAGAAAATGTTAAGACAAAGCATTAGTTCAAAACCCACGACACCCTAGTTGAAAACCCATGACACCCTAGTTTAAAACCTACGACACCCTACTTCAAAACCCATGACACCTTAGTTCAAAACCTACGACACCCATTCAGAAAAGGTTAAGACAAAGCATTAGTTCAAAACTCACGACACCCTAGTTGAAAACCCACGACACCCTAGTTCAAAACCTACGACATTCATTCAGAAAACGTTAAGACAAAGCATTAGTTCAAAACCCACGACACCCTAGTTAAAACCCATGATACCCTAGTTCAAAACCCACGACACCATAGTTTGACACCCTACTTCTACCCGCCATCTTATCTGGTAGGAGATCCTGAAAGCCATCGTCAAGCTCATAAACCACAACCTCAACCCTAGACTCCCGCTCCATAGTACCATCATCCATAGGAAGAATGTTTTACAATCAAAAAGAGTTTTTTATCGTCAAGCTCATAAACCACAACAACCTCATAACGAAAGAATGTTTCATACTGCGGATGACATTTCCTTTAGAAGTTTTTGTACAAAGACTTCAGTAGCTAGGTATTCCAGCCTCAAAGCTGAAATATTTTCTTTCGATCGGACTCTCAGAGCGATGGCATAGGATCGTGCTCAAACCTTTGACTAATTCCTTAGCATTCAAAAGCCAGAGCGAGGGGGAAGAAAGAGTTTTTTTGCATAGATGAAATCCAAGAAAAATGGTGGTAGAAGTAGGCTGGAGGGAAAAGGCATTTTCGTCTGCACGCTAATTTTAAAAAAAAGGCGAAGCACTTTTCATGGCCGTCACGATCAGAACGTAACATCATAGCAGAGCCATACCGTCCGGCACGTCAGCCACATAGGATCCACGTGGACCAATCAGGAGAGGCGATGCAGCCCACGTAGGACTTGCTGCATCGGGGGTGATGTACAAAGACTTTTCTTAAAATTAAAGCCAGTCCCCATCCTAGTTGGTTTGGACCTGGTCTACGCCCACCCGGAGAAATTAAGCCAATTTGATACGCTGCTCGCGCCCGCTATCTACCATAGTTTCACGCATAATTATTTTATACGAAAAGAAAAAAATTCATGCAAAAATAATATTGTGGATATTCGCTCATAACTTCTGCCCAATGATTTTGAATCAACTGGCAAACGCATGTCCGCAAGAAAGTTTTGTGGGGCGGTTTCCTACGTGCAGACCTTGGCATACAATTTCTATACGGACGAAATCCACACCAGAATTTTTACGCCGAGATCAGCACCCGGGGTTCGCATTTAACTCTCATGAACGGCTCCTCCGATGTACGAAATGAAAAGATTTTGTATATCGCATCCGATACAACAAGTTCTATATTGACTGTATTATTTCTTTTTATTGATCCACATGTGATATTCATTAAAAAAATGTTAAAATAATTTTACGATATTCCAAGAGAAAAAATTACGACACCGTAGTTATAAAATTAAGACATCTATTCAGAAAGCAAAAAAAAATTACGATACCCCATTTGTAAACTTACAACACCGTAACTATAAAATTACGATACACATTCAGAAAACATGTATGTACATAAATTCCAAAAAAAAAAAGCTAAACGGGTATTAATACACGTCAAGTCAAAATTTAAGTAGTTATAAAATTAAGACATCCACTAAGAAAATCAACAAAAAAAAATACGCATCCCAATTGTAAATTTACATCAAAGTAGTTATAAAATTACGATACCAACTTAGAAAACATGTATGTACATAAATTTCAAAAAAAAGTTGAACGGATATTAATGCACATGATAGCTTTTTTTTTAAAATTTGTGTACAAACATGTTTTCTGAGTGGGTGTCGTAATTTTATAACTATGGTATCATAAATTTACAACTGCGATGTTGTAATTTTTTTTGCTTTCTGAATGGGTATCTTAATTTTATAACTATGGTGTCGTAAGTTTAAAACTAGGGTATCGTAATTTTTTTTTACTATTTAAACGGGTGTCTTAGTTTTATAACTATGGTGTCGTAAGTTTAAAACTGAGATATCGTAATTTTTTTCTTCGAGATGTCGTAAAGCTGTCTTAATATTTTTTAATAGGTATCATATGCATCTGGACTAATAAGGAAGGATAGTGTAGCCTACATAGAACTTGCTGCACCGAATGCGATGTAAAAAATCTTTTCCATGAAATAAAGATGTCCACAAAAAAACTTCGATTGGAAAGACAATCCGCATAAAAATATGTGCGGAAAGGGGATAAATTCCCACATCCTGGGAGAGGAAGCTGTAGCCAGCCACACACGTCACTTGATCGATGAAACGTTTAATAGACAAAATTGACCTAAAATGAATCATCTAGTATTTTTTGAGAAACTATATATTAGACTTACATCCAGGGAATTATAATTTTACTATTTACTATTTAAAATTATTACCCACAACCTGGAACATGATCTCACTCAAAAAAAATTTAGGTAAGAAGATAATATTTAGATTATTTACCTACGTAAGTATATGTAAAATGTATATGAAACTAAAAACTAAATATACTGGTATAAACTCTTATATGCTTTTTTTACTATACAAATTATTCAAATCTAAATTTAAATTTAATTATAAATGCTGAATCAAGATATTCTCAGTATCTCATCCAAAAGACTAGATAGAAAAATATAATTTGAGTCGTGACTCAACACACATGAGCACGAACTCCCACAACAAGCAATCTTGTTTACCTTGGCCTTTATTTAGCATGAAGGACAGGAGAAGATGTTACCTTTTAACGGAGTAAAGATGAGTAGATCCTGGACTCATCAGAGAGGGCCACAGTCATAACGAGTGTAGCTAAGCGAAGCTCCATGAAAGAAAATAGCTAAAATTGTAAGGCTGATCACTACAAGGAAACAGTAAAATAGTGACAAAAATTTTCATAACTATTCCATCACAAATTGGATTTAGTGATGAATTAGTGACGAAAATCTTATCGTCACTATTTTTGCCGTCACTAAATTTAGTGATGGAAAGAGGTCCGTCACAAAATAGCGACGGATTTGTGACAAATATTTCATTAAAAATTTGTGATGGAACATATTTTTTGTCACTAAATTATGACGGATTAGTGACGAACTATTTCATCAAAAATTTTTGATGGAACATATTTTTCGTCACTAAATTGTGATGGATTAGTGACGAACTATCCATCATGCATTATTCTGTCACTATTCCATCACAAATATTTCCATCACTACTACAAGAAAATTATGAAATAGCGACGCAACTTAGCGACACAAATTTTCGTCGCAAAATAATGACAGAATTGCGACGCAATTACGACCCACGAAATCTGCGACAAAAGCAACGAATTCGTCTCCATTTAGCAACGCAATAAATCAGTCGCTAAATAGCGACGCAATTAGCGACTCCCAAAAAATCCGTTGCTAAATAGCGACTTTATTAGCGACTCAAAAAATACATCGCTAAATAGCGACGCATTTTGCTACGTCACTAAATAGCGATGCAAAATAGCGACACAGAAAAATGCGTCACTAAATAATGATGCAAAAAAATGCATTGCTATTTTGCGATGCATCTTGTTGCATCACTATTTAGCAACACAAATTTGCGTCGCTAAATAGTGACGCAGAAAAATGCGTCGCTATTTTGTGACGCAGCAAAATGTGTCGCTATTTAGCGACGCAAATATGCATCGCTATTTAGTAACGCAGCAAAATGCGTTGCTAAATAGTGATGCAACAAGATGCATCGCAAAATAGTGACGCATTTTTCTGTGTCACTATTTAGCGACGCAAATTTGTGTTGCTAAATAATGACTCAATTAGGCGTCGCTACATAGCGACACATTTTGCTACGTCCCTATTTAGCGATGCAATTTTGCGTTGCTAAATAGCGACGCATCAAAATTTTGCGTTGCTATTTTGCGACGCATTTTGTTGCGTTACTATTTAGGTTTTAGGGTTTTTAGGGTTTTAGGGTTTAGGGTTTATTGTTTAAGGTTTTTAGGGTTTAGGGTTTAGGGTTTTAGAGTTTAGGGTTTTTAGGGTTTTAGGGTTTAGGGTTTTAGTTTTAGGGTTTTTAGGGTTTTAGGGTTTAGGGTTTAGGGTTTTTAGGGTTCGGGGTTCAGGGGTTCAGGGATTAAGGGTTTTGGGTTTCAGGGGTTTTAGGTTTTAGCTAGGGTTTAGGTTTTAAGGGTTTATGGTTTAAGGGTTTAGGGTTTAAGGGTTTAGGGTTTTAGGGTTTTAGGTTTTAGGGTTTAAGGTTTTAGGGTTTAATTAGGGGTTTATGGTTTTAGGGTTTTAGGGTTTTAAGGATTAGGGTTTTAGGTTTTAGGGTTTTGAGTTATAGGGGTTTAAGGGTTTAGGGTTTAGATTTTTTGGGTTTTTTTTTGGAATTTTAGGGTTTAGGGTTTAGACTGCATTCTCGGCACAAGGCATGGATCGGACTGGAGGCAGCGACGTGGATCAGACTGGAGGCAGCATCGGTCCCGGGTAGAACCTTCTAGTCAGCCACCTGGGCCGGCTTCAGTAAGTCCTGGATAGGACCTTCTACCTATTGCATACATAGCCCACATGCCTATGGGCTTCTTCTAATTTTTTTAAAAAATTTCTAATTGTAGGCTCCATTAAATTTTTTTTTTTTTAAAGTAAAAAATTCTAATGTAAAAAAAATTATTCTCTGATTTTTATTAATTAAAGAAACTTTCACATTTTAGAGAAAAAGTTTGGTATCATAGTTAGAATTGGAATCAAAATAATTTATGAATCCTACTAATAACACATTAAAAATACAAAAATATATATTATAATATATTATTACATAATTTATAATATATATTAATATACCATAGCAATAGATTATAATATATTAATATATAATTACCACTATATAATATTAATTATTAAACAATATAATAATTAATATATAAAATTAATATTATATAATATCAATAATTAGCGATGCATAGTTGCGTCGTTATTTTGCGACCCATATTTTATGCGTCGCTATTTAGCAACGCAACAAAATGCATCGCTATTTAGCAACGCAATTTTGCTGCGTCGCTAAATTGTGATGCAGCAAAATGCGTTGCTATTTAGTAGCGCAAAATTGCGTTGCTAAATAGTGACGCAACAAAATGTGTCGCTAAATAGCTAGTTAGCGACGTAAATTTATGTTGCTAAATAGCGACGCAATTAGGCATCGCTAAATAGTGACACATTTTGCTGCGTCATTATTTGGCGACGCATTTTGTTGCATCACTAACTAGCGACGCATTTTGTTGCATCACAATTTAGGGTTTTAGGGTTTTTAGGGTTTTAGGGTTTAGGGTTTAGGGTTTTTAAGGTTCGGGGTTCAGGATTAAGGGTTTTTGGGTTTCGGGGGTTTAGGGTTTTAGCTAGGGTTTAAGGTTGTATGGTTTAAGGGTTTAGGGTTTAAGGGTTTAGGGTTTTTTGGTTTTTTTTGGAAATTTAGGGTTTAGGGTTTAAGGGTTTTTTGGTTTAAGGTTTTAGCTAGGGTTTAGGGTTTAAGGTTTTATGGTTTAAGGTTTAGGGTTTAAGGGTTTAGGCTTTTTTGGGTTTTTTTTGGAATTTTAGGGTTTAGGGTTTAAGGGATTTAGGGTTTTAGGATTTAGGGTTTAGACTGCATTCTCAGTACAAAGGCGTGGATCGGACTGGAGGCAGCATCGGTCCCGGATAGGACCTTCTAGTCGGCCACCTAGGCCGGCTTCAGTGAGTCCCGAATAGGACCTTCTACCTATTGCATACATAGCCCACATGCCTATGGGTGGGCTTCTTCTATTTTTTTTAAAAAAAATCTAATTGTAGGCTCCATTAAATATATATATTTTTTATTTTAAAGTAAAAAAATTCTAATGTAAAAAAATTTTGATTCTCTAATTTGTATTTATAAAAGAAACTTTCAAATTTTAGAGAAAAAGTTTGGTATCATAGTTAGAATTGGAATCAAAAATAATTTATGAATCCTACTAATAACAAATTAAAAATATACAAAAATATATATTATAATATATTATTACATAATTTATAATATATTACATAGGAGGTTCGGCAGGAGGTTCAGAAGGAGCTTTCAGATATGAGAACACAGATGCGTCAGATGCAGGATTTGGTTCGCCTCATGTCATAGGGTTCATTCCAGCCTCCGGAGCCTTCACGTGATCTGCAGCCTTCACGTGATCGTGATAGTGCGGATTCTTGATGTATTTTTTTCTTTACTTCTTATGTATGAAAACTTTAAAACCTTAAAATATTAATATATTTTTAAAAATTGAGTGATAAATGTTTCTATCAATATTTAAATGCAATGAAATTGTATTAGCAGATTTAATTATAATATTTAAAATTTTATAAAAAAAACAAAAGTTTTTCGTGCAATTATTTTTTTAAAAAAATTAATTAAAGTTTGTGACGCAATTGTGATGCCATTTGCGACGCAATTGCAACGCCATTTGCATTGCAATTTTGCGACTCCTAAAATGCCTCGCAATTTTGGGACGCAAACGTGGCGTCGCAACATTGCGACACATTTTAGGCATCGCAATTGCGTCGCAAAATTACGACACAATATTTGAGTCACTAATGCGTCACTAAATTATGACGCAATGTTGTGTTACTAATGCGTCACTAAATTTTGACGACTGCAATTTTGTTGCAATTTAGCAACGCAATTTTTGGCGTTGCTAAATAGCAACGCAATTGTGATGGATTACAATTTACGACGAGGTTGACAGCGACACTTAAATTGCGTCGCTAATGCATCACTAAATCCATTTAGTGACGCATTAGCGACGCAATTTGGCGTTGCTAAAGCTAAATTTTTTTATAGTATATATTCCATCACAATTTAGTGACGAATTATTGATGAAAATTTAGTCACTAAAACTTTCGTCACTAGTCTGTCACTAATAGCGATAAATTAGTGACGAAAGAATCTATCAATCATTCGTTATTGTTCCATCACTAATAAATTACTAATATTTTCGTCACTAATCCGTCACTATTATTTCTATCAGAAATCCATCACTAATCCATCATTAACCTAATAAAATTTTATCAAATTTTTATTCTTATAAATTTAAAATTATTTTTAAATTACAATATATTTAATTCATTCTAATAAATTTATAGATGAATATTTAAATTTAAGAATAAAAAATGTATTTCATAGCATAAGATAAATATATCTGTATATATCAACAATACTAATGTTTTATACATTAGACATCAAATTATTAAGATGTCTTCGGCTGCCTTGGGGACTCTACACTTGAGAAATGTACATCTAAAGTAGTCCTTTGAACACCATTTACTGGCTCCCTCTGATGTAGCCTGAAGTGAACAATGCTAGTGTGTGACGTTCACCTGCAGCTATTGAAGCAATCCTCACTTCCGTGTTAAGTATCACTAGACATGTAGGAGCTGAAAGAGTTTCATCACCATATATTGGGCTCTCATGTCCAAGCTTAGATGAAGACAATTTTATGCGCTTTATGCTTTCCTCCCCATCTCTACTCTCAGGACCAGATGCATCATTTGAATAGAACATCAATAAACTTCCAGTGCCCCATCAATCGGTTATTGCGCATCAAGTTCTTCTTCTTTCTGTAAAGTAATCTGAACATAGAAGGTTCATTTGTGGAGATTTCTATGGCAAAGCAAATAAGGGTAGAAGAGAATGCCTTTGGCTTTTATTTTCTAGCAAGTAGTGAATTTAATTTGTAAACAAAATAGAACAAATATGAACAATATGTATATATAATTAAAAACTCATCCTTTCTTGCTTCTATTTGAGCAATAATTTCGAAATGCTGCGCAGATGCCATTTAGTTTTAAAGCACCAACACTGTAAAACAAACAAAATAGAACAATTTAGGTTGCATCTGCTGTCACCGTTACTTTTTTTAAACACATTTAAAATAAAAATTTTATTTTTATATTTTATATGTTTCTTAATTGATGGCATAAACATATTTGGCAGACACCGTTCCATTTTATTCTTAACTATTGAAAGCTACTTTTAAAATAAAAAAAAACCATACATATATTTGCAGTTGATTCATGTTAGGTTCAATGTGAGGATGCCATATGGTTCAAAATGGGGCAATAAAAAGGAAAAAAAAAAAAATCCACTATAAAGGCAAAGGTTGATAATTAGGGTAGATGCATAACAAAGTCCTGCCACATGGATATGTCCTTTTCTTCTAAGCTAATCAAAGCACATTTTCTAAAGAAAATTCAATTCTTGGGTAAACTGACAGCATCAGGAAAGTCTAGATACAGAGTTTTCTTCTAAGCTAATCAATGTGAGGATGCCATATGGTTCAAAATGGGGCAACAAAAAGGAAAAAAAAAAAAAAAATTCCACTATAAAGTCAAAGGTTGATCATTAGGGCAGATGCATAACAAAGTCCTGCCACATGGATATGTCCTTTTCTTCTAAGCTAATCAAAGCACATTTTCTAAAGAAAATTCAATTCTTGGATAAACTGACGGCATCAGGAAAATCTAGATACTGAGTTTTCTCCAATGGTGATGGTGCAGGCAACGTATATAAATTATCATGTGCAAGGAAAAAGGTGAAGTTCTTTTTCAATCTTCTGTTGATTCATTGCTGTCCATGTAAAAGGAAGGTTAGGAAATTTTTTTCCACATTGCTGAACTGAGACGGAAGAAATCCGTGTCTTGCTTTGAAGCTGGAACATTGTTGCTTGACTGGTGCTACAAGGAATTGAATTATGTACTCTATGTGTAAGACTTTCGACAAGAAAAAAATAAAGAAGGTGAGGTTTAACAAAGTTAAAGTCCTTGCGCCATTAATTTTCACCGGCTAGGGAGGACGACCACAATCGTCAATCTACCATATTTCCATTCTCTCAAATTTCGATGGTCTTTGCTGAATATGTCCTCAAGGTTTACATGATTTCCAATGATTATGATTTTCAATAATCTCAAAGGTACCTACTACCACTATTTCAAAATTTTTGAAAAATGAAACTAAAAAATAATAATAATAATGCATGTCTTCAATGAAGGTGATAGTGCCATATTGGTGTTGCTTGTAAGGTCATTATTATACAAGAAGGGGATAATCTTGGTAAATTAACAATATGAATCAGTTAAAATCTTTCGCCCATTATTTTCCTCTGCAAGAAGCCATTTTTTAGACAATGCATAGTCAGTCATAAAAACCCAAACTTAGTACCCTGTCTCTCGAAGCCAATTCAAAGCCACTTCAAACAATAGATATTCATAAAAATCCTCAAATAGTTTCAAGGAACTATAACCATCATGTTGGGCCTAGTATGGTGCTATCAAGGCCCAGGAGGGTTAACTTGTATTGGGCTGGGTTTGAGTCCAAGGGTTGAGATTAAACAAGTCACAGGCTTGGGGATTAGTTTAATCTCATTGGGTTAGTCCATGGAGTTTTTATTGAGTCTGGGCCTGGCCCACTTCGTGGATGTATTTAAACTCTAGTTTTTAGGGTTTGAGGAATAGAGAACATATTCTTTTCTCCCAGAAAGTCCTTTCTCTCATCGCACGGCGGCAGCTAGGGGTGCAACTCGGGCTCATGAAACTCGGGTTTCCTTGAACCCTAACCCTATTTGTAAAATGTCAACCCTAACCCTATTTGTAAAACCTCAACCCTAACCCTATTTTTAAAAATTGGGTTCGGATTGAGTTTCAGGTTGGAATTTGGATTGATAGAAAAAAAAATGATAATATGAAACAAATAAGCTTAATTAACATTGTACAAATAAGCTAAAGTTTGAAACAAATAAGTTTACATTGTACAAACAAGCTTCACATTTCAAATTACATGTCTAAAAATATACATATTTTATATAAGACTAAACAAAAAAAAGTACATTCTTAAACCAAAACATATCTAAAGTAATCCAAATGTTGCATAACATTTCAACAGCCACTATATGCATTGATGAAGTCACCTTTATCCTTCGAAAGCAGAAAATATTGAGACGATATAAAGAGCCAGTTAGAAGACCACATAAGTCTGGTATGAGAAATGTTTGTGGGTATGTCTGCAGATGGTGGCTACCTAATGAATTAGACTGAGGCTAGAGTTTCACTCTATGTCCTTAAGACAATTTCGTCCCGCAATGGTGCTTACGGTCAGTATGACGATTGTCTCCCAGATACAACAGTCTCCTTTTGATGAAAGCAGCACTACAATTCACCAAAACTTTCGAACCAAGAATGCTACTCTCTTTTCAATGCACTATTGCTATACTATCCTTAGGAAAGTATGCAAATGCCTAAGAGAGAAGAAGACTAGAATTGATTCAAATTGAACTCAATTCGGAATGGATTGGGATGAATGAAATGCTTAGGTCTAGGGTCCTATTTATAGGTTTTTAGGTGCCCCTTGGAAGCAACCTTATGCCCCTTGGAAACAACCCTACGCCCCTTGGAAGCAACCCTACGCCCCTTGGAAGCAACCCTACGAAATTAAATTTAAATTCTTATCAAGGGATGTGAGGGTTAAGGGCTTATCACCCTTGATATGCTTTTGGACATTGTGATCTTTAGATCAGGCTATCGATAAGCCTTTTCATGGCTGTGATCTGAAGATCAGCCGATCAGATAAGTCTATCCTTATCCTGATAAGCCTTTTCATCATCATGATCTGATGATCATGTTATCAGATAAGCGGATGCTTATCACAACCGTACGATCGAATGGACACGTTGACTGGTCAACCAACCGACCTGTTGACTAGTCAACTTGACTAGTCAACCGACGGATGTCAGCCGTTGGATCGTGATCAAGATTGTGATTTAATCACCACATCTCGACCCTTCATCCGATCGATCAACGATCAATTGATCTCAGCCCCTCATCTTGATCCGATCAATCTCTACCGTCGGATCATCTTGATCTATAAAAAATTTAAAGCCCCTCAAGCTCCTCGCGACGATGCGCACGTGCAAAGTGCAAAGTGCAAAGTGCGCCTACAAAGCGCCCATTGCGCCCTTCGCACACGCGCGTGCGCGTGCGCGTGCGCGAGGGTGATGCTACGCATCACCCTCAAGCTCTCCACTTGTGGTGAGCCTAAGGAACTTAAGCTTCAAGGAAGTGGTTTCCATATAAGTGAACCTTCCTTTCTTGATTTTTCCGATATGGGACTAAATGTTCCCGCAATTTCTCATTCACACACATAAGGCGGTAATGGGCTTTCAAGGCCCATTAGGGTATTTAGGGTCTATATTGGCCCATTACCCAACAATCCCCCATATGAATGGAAATTGGACTTAGATCAAAGATCATCAGAGATCAGCAAAGGCAAACCCCCACATCAAAGGATTTTAATGCAAATGAATATGCAGACACACTAAAGAGAGTATAATGGGATGAAGTTGTATCGGGATAGGTAGCTTGTGGCTTTGAACCTTCCTTAGTGAGTTGTTATCGAGTTTACTTGCTAAAAGGTGAACGCGATGTCTTGAACCTTTCAGCGTTTTGTGTAAACTAAGACAATAACAATCACGCAACTTCTTCCCGAGCATTCTTTTGGTTCTCATGGTTGTGTTCATTTTGGCCCCGAACAACTCCTGGTCTCATGAGTGCTTCAGAGAATTAAACCTTAAAATTCTCATAGAATTGGCCCAGTTCACACTCACATAGGTGATTCTTATTAAGAGTATCCTGCTATACCCCACATGATGTTCATGTCATAAGAATCATTAAAAGCAATGCTTATCCTAGTACCTTTAGCAGGTAGCACCAATTATCATAGGAATGAGTAGGATTGTACATCCTTAGTGCTATCAAGTCTCTTCATAATTTAGTTGTCCCTTTTGAACCTAGATCTTGGGATCTCCAGTCAGCTAGGTTGGGTATCCACTATGAAGATTTTTTAGTTATAGGTTTTAAACCCATTCCCCTCGATAAATAGTTTACTTGATCTCTTGGTAACCCCTTTGTTAATGGATCCGCTAGGTTTTTCTTTGACTAACATAGTCAATAAAAATTACACCAATTTCAAGTAACTGCTTAATGGTATTATGTCTACGACGTATATGTCTAGACTTACCATTATACATCTTATTCTGTGCTTTGCATATTGCCGATTGACTATCACAATGTATGCATATTGCAGACACTGGCTTTGACCAACATGGAATATCTTCTAAAAGGTTTCGAAGCCATTCTGCTTCTTCAGCTGCCTTTTCTAAGGCAATAAACTCAGATTCCATAGTGGATCGAGCTATACAAGTTTGTTTAGAAGATTTCCATGATACAGCACCTCCTCCTAAGGTGAATACATATCCACTTGTGGATTTTGTATCTTCTGCGTTAGATATCCAATTTGCATTACTGTATCCTTCTAATACAGCTGGATATCTTGAATAATGTAATCCATAACTTAGGGTATATCGCAGATATCTTAATACCCTTATTAAAGCTATCCAATGATTTGGACCTGGATTACTTGTAAATCTACTCAACTTATTGACAGCATATGCTATGTCAGGACGAGTACAATTCATGACATACATTAAACTGCCAATTATACGTGAGTATTCCAATTGAGATATGGGTTCTCCAGTATACTTAGCCAAATGTAGATTAACATCTACAGGTGTTTTCACCGGGCTAGTATCATACTTTTTATACTTATTTAATATTTTCTCAATATAATGAGATTGAGATAATATTATTTCCTCAGATGTTCTAGTGATTCGAATTCCTAGTATAACATCTGCAACACCCATATTTTTCATATCAAAATGTTTGATCAACATTTTCTTAGTCTGTTTAATCATTTCAGTATTACTACCAATGATTAACAGGTCATCTACATATAAGCAGATTATCACATACCCTTCAGATAGGGATTTGGCATATATGCATTTGTCACATTCATTTATTTTGAATCCATTTGATAACATTACATTATCAAATTTTATATGCCATTGCTTAGGTGCTTGCTTTAATCCATATAAGGATTTAACAAGTCTACACACCTTCTTTTCTTGTCCTGGAACAATAAATCCCTCAGGTTGTTCCATGTATATTTCTTCATCTAATTCACCATTCAGAAAAGCAGTTTTAACATCCATTTGATGAATTTCAAGATTGTTAATGGCTGCAAAAGCGATTAACATTCTTATAGATGTTATTCTACTTACTGGTGAATAGGTATCAAAGAAGTCTATACCTTCTTTTTGTTTGAAGCCCTTAGCCACTAATCTGGCTTTATACTTGTCAATTGATCCATCAGCTTTTAGCTTTTTCTTAAATATCCACTTGCACCCTAAAGGTTTCATACCAGATGGTAGGTCTACCAACTCCCAGGTATGATTATGCATGATGGACTCAATTTCATTATTGACAGCTTCTTTCCAAAAGTGCGCCTACAAAGCGCCCATTGCGCCCTTCGCACACGTGCGTGCGCGTGCGCGAGGGTGATGCTACGCATCACCCTCAAGCTCTCCACTTGTGGTGAGCCTAAGGAACTTAAGCTTCAAGGAAGTGGTTTCCATATAAGTGAACCTTCCTTTCTTGATTTTTCCGATATGGGACTAAATGTCCCCGTAATTTCTCATTCACACACATAAGGCGGTAATGGGCTTTCAAGGCCCATTAGGGTATTTAGGGTCTATATTGGCCCATTACCCAACAAGAAATCTTTTCCAAGCAGCGAGACTGCATTCTCCATCCAAAGCTCTCCGATTTTTTACTCATCACCCCTTTCCCAGATGTTTTAGTTTTCTGCTCATCACCTTTTTCTAGATGCTTTCATAAAATTTTGGCAAACTTTATATTAGAAGTTACAAATGTTTCAAAGAAGATAATTAAAAAAAATAAAGATACTAGTTTGACCCATCAACATTACATGATAAAATGCAATGGTTAAAGGTATATTGCTCATTTTAAAAGGTAATGAAGGTTCTGGTGGAATGTTTTACCAAGAATCATTACTTTCACAAAACTATTGTTGGCTCTACATATTTTAAACCTAATAAACAAGGCTAAATCATCACTTCCACAACACCAGTAGGCCTGCTGCTTGTGGCTTTGCGGGTTCGAATTTTCTCGGGTTCGGATTGACTACAACCCTAACTCGGCCCAAGTTGCAAATCGGTTCGGGTTCAACCCGGATCCTTCGGGTTCGGGTTAAGTAAACTAGAGTTTGAGTACTGCAAATCGGGTTCCGCGAGCGGGGTTCAGGTTGAACTCGGCCCAAGTTGCACCCCTAGCGGAAGCCCTATCTTGTCCTCCCTATCTCCTCTTCTCCCTCTCCTCAACTGTCTTCGAAGAAGCAGCCGGGTTCCAATATGGCGTGGAAGGAAGGTGAAAAAGGAAGTCCACATCCTCATGTACATGACGGAAGCGGACGCGTAAGGATTCCACGATTTTTTGGGAATTTTGGAAGTAAGAAAGTAGATGAATTAATTAAAAATTAATTTTAAAAATGAGGAGTCTCTTCATGAAAGAAATTACGAATTAATTTTAACATAGAAAAATTAATTCCAGCAATTCGTGGTCCAACCGTGGGATCGCGTGGAGTGGCAGCGAGCCTCGCTGTGGAAGGAAGGCTTTCCAGCAGCTGGGTGAGAATCGGAACGGTGCCTCCGTGAGCGTGACGTGAGAAAGAAACGGTGGAGGGACTTCTGGGAGACGTATCCAGCAACACGTGGAGGTCCACGTCCGTGAAGACTCAAGTCTTCACGGAAGAGCACGGTGGAGGGGAGGCTCCAGCCAAGCGAAGAGAGAGAGAGCTTCAACCAAGAAAATCCAGCAAAGATTAAAATAAATCTTTATAGAATCGCTGATCCTTGATTAAAAAAAATAAAAGTCTAGGTTATTTCTCCAGCGAGATTGATCCATTGCTGTTCACCAGGACTAAACTCCAACACATCAAATATTTTTCAGAATCACATTGCCACAAAATCCCCTGTTACCATACTAAACCTTTTTCACCTCCAAATTACCTGTTTATCTTTTCACTACTTAGGACCAGAAGAATACCGACCATTAAGTACTACATTTAACGATATCCAACAATCATGCAATAAATCCCTAAAAGAATGCATTCCAATACAAAATCAATCTACATTCCACCCCCCAACAAAAAAAAAAAAGGATAATACTTATAAAAATCAATTGTTACTAAAATTTACGAGCCACGATCAGAAAATTGAAGATAAAAGGGAAGAAAACGATCCATACTCAGAATTCCCCATCTGCAAGTAATTCAGCAATAGCCATCTCCTCATCAAATCTGATATGCAGGACTTACGAACAACTTGTATGAGCAAAACATATAAAAAGTCAGCATATCAAGAAGAGCAGAAGATGCTGCCAAGAACAGCTGGACAGTATGAAGAGATCCACTGGACAGTATTGTTCATCCTCCAATGTTTCTTCACCGGATGATAATTTTAAGATAAACCAACAATCTTATCTAGTTTATGTAAAAGTAATAAAAACTAGCAAGTGAGATCTCTCTCTTATGGTATTGCTTTCATGATGAAGTATGAGATGATGAATCGAATGCACAGAAGTTAGGTTTCTGGTGTCTCCAGAATGTGTGTGACTGAGAGATAAAATATGAATTCCCTGGTCCCTGATATTTATAAGTTGGCTTCACCTCAGAGTTCTAAATGTTACATATTATTAAAAAAACAAGTAACTAGAGTAAGCATAAGTAAGCCTGCTGTCAACATGTATTCTTTGGTGCCTGCAAATGATGGTAGTAAATAGGAATTCTACATATTGCAAAATTTCATCAGATGTTATATTGAGTTAGACAGCTGAAATGCCTCGCAGGTACATTAAACCTATTACTTTAAGTGATTTTAGCATCATCTTAGAGTCAATCAAAAATCACATGTCGCCAGCCATCGTTCTATATTTATTCACTGATCTTGCTTTAAGATTAGAGCTACCATTCACGGTCCATCTAATGCTAAACTTGAATGTCGTAATTTTATACTACGGTATCGTAAATTTACAACTTGAATATCGTAATTTTTTTTCTTTGTTTCCTGAACGAGTGTCTTAATTTTATAACTACGGTGTCGCAAGTTTAAAACTAGGATATCATTTTTTTTTTTTACTTTATGAACGGGTATCTTAATTTTATAATTACGGTGTTGTAAGTTTAAAACTGGGGTATCGTAATTTTTTTCTTCGAGATGTCGTAAAACTGTCTTAACATTTTTAATAGATATCGTATATATGTAAACTAATAAGAAGGATGATGCAGCCCATATAGAACTTGCTGCACCGGATGCGATTATTCTTTTCCATGAAATGAAAATGTTCGCATAAAAACTTTGATTGGAAAGACAATCCGCATAAAAAAATGTGCGGAAAGGGGACAAATTCCCACATCCTGGGAGAGGAAGTTGAAGCCAGCCACACACGGCACTTGATCGATGAAGCGTTTGATAGACAAAATTGACGTGAAATGAATCATCTAGTATTTTTTGAGAAACTATATATTAGACTTACATCCAGGGAACTATAATTTTACTATTTACTATTTAAAATTATTACCCACAACCTGGAACATGATCTCACTCAAAAAAAAATTTAGGTAAGAAGATAATATTTAGATTATTTACCTACGTAAGTATATGTAAAATGTATATGAAACTAAAAACTAAATATACTGGTATAAACTCTTATATGCTTTTTTTTACTATACAAATTATTCAAATCTAAATTTAAATTCAATTATAAATGCTGAATCAAGATATTCTCAATATCTCATCCAAAAGACTAGACAGAAAAATATAATTTGAGTCGTGACTCAACACACATGAGCACGAACAACTCCCACAACAAGCAATCTTGTTTACCTTGGCCTTTATTTAGCACGAAGGACAGGAGAAGATGTTAGATCCTGGACTCATCAGAGAGGGCCACAGTCATAACGAGTGTAGCTAAGCGAAGCTCCACGAAAGAAAACAGCTAAAAGTGCAAGGCTGAGTAGTTTCTTAATCTTTGACGTCGAAGCAATCAAAATTCCCACCAGCATCGACTGCATGGCCATCTTCAGCACCCTCGGCTTCCGTTCCTTCACGTAATTCTTCAGCGCTGTCTCAATCCTGCTCTTGAACTCCTCATTGCTGAACTTGCCAACCTCCAAACCCACAGGCACTGCCTGGGCTAAGTTTCTGGCGAGCACCACAGCATCCTCCAGGGCAATGCAGCCACCTTGGCCGAGGAACGGGCCCATCGTGTGCATGGCGTCCCCTGCAACTGTCATGGTACCACTCCAGAAGTTCCTGAACACCAGGTGCCATAGCGATCGGTAGCGGATTCGTGTGAGGTTCAGTGAGCTCTGATCACTGCTCTCCACCATCTCAATCATCTCAGTTGGGTAGTCCTTGATTTGCCGCAAGGCCAACTCCAAGATGGACTTTGGATCCTTGGAAGTTGTATCTGGTGGAATTAATTCCATAGCAGCAATATTGTTATTTAGGTCCCAACTATTAGACAGCAGCATTGTCTAGGCACAATAGTACTGCTACCAAAAATTTGCAGCATAAGTTTTTCAAACATATTATTAGATTTAGAAAAGAATTATATGCGAGGAAGAAGAAAAAAGATTAGAATATTGATATGAGATCAAGGTGTGTCATTAGTGTCCTAAAATTGTAACAATCTCTTTATGTGCATGTGATGTGATTATTTACCATTTCTCAGTATAATGAGCACCATACAACCAAGAATCCTTGAGGAACAACACAAGTTGAAAACAAACCAGGTAACCATTCTCATATAAGAAATGGTACAAAGAACTTGTTTTAGAGAGAAAGATCGAGTACTTGATATTAATAAGCAGAAAATTCCTCTGATCTCCCGTTTTCTAATAAAGTTCTTGGCAGTCATGATAGAGTGGTGCAGCTCTGACAAGTTGTAGGATTGAGACTCATTTAGATGTCATAAGTGCAATGTGCTTACCTCTGTCAGGATATGGCCAATCAACAAACCAATGAACTAGCTTGTCATCAATTGGAATTCTTCCGAAAGCCATGCAGCCATCCAGGTGCCGAACAAAACAGCTGTCGAGGTTGTGACCATTTGGATAGTTCGTCAGACCGCGAATAACACAATTTGGAAATGAAATTAGGGCCCCAAGCCCTAATGACTTAGATATGATCGAGTTTGATCCATCGCATCCAATCAAAACCTGCATTGGCCATTGCAGAGTTTGGCAGGAGTAATTAAAGTTCCATACCATAAAAAACACTAATTCACTATTTAATTTTCAGGGCACGTGATGGATGTTAATGCCTGGTCATCTGGGCATTGTCACAGTGGGTACAGCCCTTCTCACCTTATGGAGGTTCTGCATTTGAATCTTTAGTGATGCATCCTCAAGTATTGGATTTAAATAACTTACCTCATGGGATCTTCCCCCAGCCTCCTTTTGCTCAAACAGTGGATGTTGGAGTCTGATCTCCTTTAGCAAAATTTAAAATCAGCAATATTCTTTCCTTTTCAGTTAATCATTCCCTCTATTGAACAAGCTCATGCCCAAGGACAAGTGCCCAAATGAAGCATAAGTGCAGCTACATGAGATCCAATGACCTTTTTAGCATTCTTTTTGCCTTTATCTAGTAATGCTACATGGCCTTCTCAGTTATTTCATTAGTTCCTCATGCTGACATGGCACAAGGTTGTTGGCATGATTCACGAGGGACTGATAGAATCACAACATGCCGTGTCAGTTCCATATTAGACACAAGGAGCTAATGGAGTAATTGAGCCATTAACTGAGTAATAGAAGGGGACAGCAATAACACAAGGATAAAGCACACAAGCAGAACTTCTGCACCTGTTTATGCTCCGTTTCTAAACTGAAACTTCCATCTACATCTGGAGTACTGAGGGAGAAAACTAATTTATGACCATCTTTTTTATCTGAGAATTAAGTTATGTCCATTCTATTTCTAAGAAATTAATTTATTATCATCTATGGGCAGTTGAGCTTTCAAATTTATCAATCACCTTGGCTTTGATGATACTCCCATCATCAACGTAAAGAATAGGGAAGGATGTTGATGGATCTGTTTCAACTGCTACAATTTGGCACCCAAGCCGGACTGAGTCCACGGGCAAATTGTCAAACAATGCCTGAACGAGATCAATTCTCTTTAAGCATCTGAATTCTTTGATCCTAAAAAATTGATAAAGAAATATTCCAGTAAATAAATAAAAAGACTATGCAGCATGACAATATGATAGATAGGCAAACATACAGACCAGTGTTACAACTAGTGCTTGAATTTTCTTTTCAAGATTGAGAGTTCTTTGTATGGGATTTTTTGGTGCAGGGGGGGGGGGGGGGGGGGGCGGTGTGCATCAACAATAATAAAGAAATGATGTAAAAAATTTTGTACATCGCCTCCTATGCAGCAAATTCTATGTAGACTGCACCGCTCTTTCTTATTGATCCATATAAATCCTGAATGGCTTGACGCAATGAGACGGACATGACAGCAGGGTACAATCTTAAATTTTGAGCGTGCATTACTACCTATTTATTTTTTTTAAAAAAAAAATTATGTATAGACCAGAGGTTGTGTAGTATATTTTCTGAATGGATATCATAATTTTATAACTATAGTATCATAAATTTATAACTTGGGTATCATAATTTTTTTAGCTTTCTAAATGGATGTCGTAATTTTATAACTATGATATCGTAATTTTACAAATGAGGTGTCATAATTTTTTTCGGCAAAGATGTCGTAAAACTTTGCCTTAACATTTTCTGAATGGGTCGTAATTTTATAAATACGGTGTCGTAAATTTACAACTCGGGTGTCGTAATTTTTTTTTGACATTCTGAATAGGTGTCGTAATTTTATAACTACGGTGTTGTAATTTTATAACGGAGTGTCGTAATTTTTTTTTTTTGGACCAAGATATCATAAAGCTTTGCCTTAACGTTTTCTGAATAGGTGTCGTAATTTTATAGCTACGGTATTGTAAATTTACAACTAGGGTGCCGTAATTTTTTTTAGCTTTCTGAATGGGTGTCGTAATTTTATAACTGGAATATCTTAATATTTTTTCGGAAGGTAAGCCGTCATGTTCTGTTCTATCAGGAAAATAGCGTATCACTAACGAATTCGTAATCATAATCTTTGTTATCCCGTTCCATCGTGTTAAGCTATATAGGATGTATGGACTAATAAAAAGAGACGATAAATCTTTTCGTTTTTTAAGTGTAGACCCGGCCTAAATTAGTTTGAGCCTTAGCCATGGTCAGCTAAAAGTTGGGCCAATTTGATACACTGTGGGCCAGTTGGAGACCACTTCCAACCTTAATTTTGCAAGTAGTCAGTTTTGTCTTGGATAGTACGTGCAAACTCATGCGTAAGTTTCGTATGCAGAGAGGAAAAAAAAAAAAAAATCCGCACACAAATAATATTAGAGATATTTTGCGCATAAGCTGTCTTTGAGAAGAGGGAGTCGGTGATTTTAGGATCAGATAGCGTGCGCATGTCTGCACGGCAATTTTAACCTCAACCTTCTTTCCTTAACCTCAGCAACCCTACTCCAATCTTTTTCTGTAGCTCCTGCAGGTTAATTGACCATATTCTCTAGAGCCATGGGCATCTCTCATGCCAAGAACAATTGCATCTTTTAGGCGATCAGAGCCTCCTTGATCAAGGAGTGGGCTCATCACATGCACTAAATCCTCTGCAACTGTTAACCATGCATCTCCAAAAGTTCCGAGTCAGCAAGCACCATGGAGATTATTATCTTTCAAGGGTGAGGCTCAACGATCCAAGATGGCAATTATCCTTGACAAGCTTTTGGTCCTTTGAAACATGCATCTAAATCTGAAGTTATTATTGATATGCTGTTTGCCTTACCATCAGGAGGACATATCCGAGCTACAATTCAATGGACTAATGTTCAGCATTACCTCTTAGCCAGAGAATATAGCAAAGAAATTGATAGATAGCAAGGTCTTTGCCGGGACAAATTCTTTACAGATGTCATAGGTTTTGATAGATTCATATCATTTACGTACAGCTATCATTGACTGTCAAAATATTTAACTCAAGCTGTTCACAATGCCACCAACATTAAAAAAAGTTTTTTCTTATTTTTACTACCATTCAAGGGAGTAATAGTTGACCGGAGTTTTTCTTCTTTTTTTTTCAATTACACAAAACTATTGTTTCTGAACATTGATCAGATGAAACAAGCACACAACATCTATCCTTAATCAGATGAAACAAGCACACAACATTTATCCTAAACCTAAAGAGAGCCACAATCATAATTAGTATGGCTAAGCGAGAAACCTCCCAGGAAAATAATCAGTATGGCAAGACATATCAGCTTCTTTACCCATGATGATGCCATGATAATTGATCCTACAAGATAAGACTGAGTAGATAACCTCATCACCCTAAGCCTCCTTTCATTCACATATTTATTCAATGCTCTTCCTATTCTCTTAGCCAGCTCTTGATCACTTGTTGCAACTGCTGGACCCTTTGGCATCTCTTGAGCTAAGCATCTAGCGAGCACAATTGCATCTTCTAAGCCAGCAGAACCTCCTTGGCCAATGAATGGGCCCATAACATGCATTGCATCCCCTGCGACTGTCATGGTGCCTTGCCAGAAGTTTGCAAAGAGCAAGTGCCATGGAGCTCGATACCTGAGATGTGTGAGGCTCAGTGAACTAATATCACAATGCTTCACGATTTCAATCATCTCAGGGGGGAATTCTTTTAATGACTCCAACGCAAATTCTTTGATGAGCACAGGATCCTTTTGGACATTTGAATCTGATGGAAACCATTAAGAAGTTAGCTCACCTCTAGATTAAGCAATGACAAGGTTCACAACATATAAATCTTTATTGAGACTAGCTGTCTGACATGGTTGCTGTATGCCTGTATCAGGTATGGATTACCTTGAGAAGGTTGACACAACTGACCGACAACCCAATGGACTAACTTTTCATCGACTGGAAGCCTTCCTAAGACGACACCATTACCCCTCAGCCGGCTGAAATGGCTACCAAAGCTGTGGCCATTTGAATAGCTAGTAAAACCTCGAACAGCAGATATTGGAAAAGCCTTTGGGGCTTGCAGTCCTAAAGATTTTGCAATGACTGAATTTGATCCATCACAACCAATTAGAACCTACAGCAACATATTCCAGTAAAGTTAAGGGGCAATTAACAGTTTGCTTTTTTGTGAAAATATTATGCTTTCACATTTGTTGTCATCACATAAAAACATAAAATTTAAGGTTCAAATTCTTGCTGACAGGAAATTTATAGCATGTGCTGAGATCATTTAGAACATAATTCCACTAAGAAGTGATGTGATATAAGGATTTCTCTAAGCATCGAACCTTATTCCAATTTGAGTTTCCTGAATGTTAATTCATCATTTTATAATGATTATAAAAAAAATTGGGGACAGTTTCATTTCTTTTGATGTCTACGTTCTGCTAGTTTAAAACAATTTATAAAAGTAAAAATTATTAAAAAAAGATTTGGGTATAAAAGACACCCCTAACCCAGGAGGATCACTAGATATTTATGTTATCAACCAGTTCGGCCACTTAGGTAGATTTAGACAATATCCAAGAGCAAAATTCACTGTGTTTGAGGTTGAATTGCACATAAAAACTTTCAAAGGCTAAAACTTGCATGCATGACCTCTTTTTTTTTTTTTTTGAAATCAGATAATCTCTTGAGATCTAAGAGGGTGCAATGACCCCCAAAGGGTGATGATAATATCTAGGCCTCAAGACAAGATGATCAAAGTAAAACTAAACTTTTATGTAAGGTTTTGATAAAAGCATATGTTCCAATCTAGGACGAATTAGATGGTGTAAAAGGAGACAAAAGTTGTTGTAGAATTCAATATCTAACTCTAGGATTATTTCAGTTTTGGCATGACTTTCAGCTAGTCACTATTTTAGAAAAAACTCAGACTTTTTTCTAACTTGAAGAGGAATTCAACTCGATTTTGGGGATTCAAACCTTATTAGTATAGATAGAGGTATTGTAACCCAATTTTATCATATTAATAAAAGAGAAAAAGAGTCTAGAGCCTTTTTTGCCACTTTATTTTATTTTATTTTTTTTTTTTTGCAAGTTTCAAGGTAAGCAGATTGAAAGAATTACTTTTTCTCTCCAATCTGATTACTTTCTTTAGCCTCCTCATGCCTAAAGGCAAATTCTTTAACGAATGTGCAATAACTGCACATGAAACAGATTCCTCTTAGTTGTTCAAAACAAAGGCAAATTAGATACTTCAACAATAATACGAAACCATCAAAAATACATCATTCAGTTCTTTTAGTAAACTTTATTGAGTAGGAAGGGTAGATTTGTTGATTAGTGTTATTGCAAAAACCATCTAATGATGAACCTAAGCATTGAACAGCAAAATTATAGGAGAGTGTTAGAGAAAAGATATTAAAGTTAGACAGATATAAAGGGGATATAATTTTACATGACAGAATTAAGTGATTATGAAAGAAACAAAAGAGGAAACAGGAAAATACAAAAGAAAACTTGTCATGAAAGTAGATACCACCTTAGCCTTAATTGTAGCACCGTCATCAGCATATATAATTGGGAAGGAGGTGATGGGGTCTGATCCAACTACTACAATTTGGCACCCAAAACGAATTGATCCCTTAGGTAAACTGTCAGCCAAGGTTTCGATCAGATCGCTCCTTTTTAAGCATCTTAGTCCTTCTTCCCTAACAACAGAAGGAACCCAAATGTGTCATTAGAAGCAGCTTGTGCCACTCTAACAAGATTGTTGGTGTTAGAGAATTTTAATAAAAGTTCGGTTGTTCTCTGAATAATTTGCAACAATTAAGAACAATAATATGATTTGCCACTTCCTGATATACATCCCTTCACAAAGCTATATAAGGTGTGTGTTGTGTTAGGTCATGAGATGTACAGGAAGTTCTCTCAGAAAACATAATATTCAATAGATCAATTTGGCACCAGATGATTCCTTTGCACATATAATTGTCTCTTTTATCTCATTAGGATTACCTAAGATTGTTTTCAGACTGAGGTAAATAATAGGTTAAAGTCATGCTTACTTCTTTATCAGATTTTTGGGCCATTACTTTGTAGCCTATTTGCATAGCATTTGGTTTTCAGGCATCGGTGATTAACTTTATGGTACTTGTGATATGAGTCATGGCTGATGAAGGAGAATCATAAAAGAAAAAAGAGTTTACCACATATGATCATGTAAGCTTTTAGTTTTCATCCGACAGATTGCCATAGCATTCACTAATGGCTCACTAGCTCTTCAAGTTTAACAAAGATGAGGGAATGTTTTGTTACAATTTTATATAACTCTCTTTTTTCATCTCAAACTATGAAAATTACCGAAATTATTTATGTGAGGTTACAACTTGGTGTGGCAGGTGAGGCCCACAGCCAACTAACGGCAAACAAAATGAACATGAATTATATACCCCCTTTTACCACAATTCTCCCTTTCAATTACATAGTGCTTAAAGTTTACTATGGTAAAACTGAAGCAAAACTCTTTTTCTCTCCTCTTTTTTTTTCAGGTCAATAAGTCGATTTACCTTTAGTTCTTATCCAATACCATTTCTCACTCCCTTGGAAGAGGGGAGCCCAAGGCTAATTTCTGCTAAATCCACAATCAGAAAACTCTCAGAAATTACAGAAGTAATTGAACTTAGAAAAGTAAAACCTATGCAAAATTTAGCATTTATCAGGTGCTGAATTTGTTTTACCCTGATACAAGCAATACATTTTTGTGGACCCATTTTAAATTATCATTAATATGGACAAAATTTGAAGTTCATGTTGATGAGTTTATTTTCACAAGAATGCATGGAGAACTTTGATTACTCTGCCCTCCATACCATCCTCCAAAGCATCATCAATCCTATTACTACATCAAGCATTAGCTGTTAAAAAAAAACCTTCCTAGGTATACCTGCATGAAGTTGCTTGCATCTTGTTCTTGTGAACCCACATGTCTCGTATCCTGAATTCAATTTGCAAAATCAGACCTGAAATTCTTAGTACCTTGATGGTAATATGGAGGGGGGGAAGCACAATGTGCTGTAACTACTTATAATATTCTGATAATGATGACCATGATAATTTTTGCTTGACAATCTATGCTGTATTAAAAAGAGCATTGCGGGGATGGAATTTATTTGATTCACAAATGCATAGAAAACACCAACATAGGTGGTTATAAAAAGAAAAATATGCATATAGCCAATCTTAATATTTTCTTCCACATTGATACCTCACATCTGATGGAATCATTCGGACACCCTAAATTCCTTCTCACTATACTAACCAAGCACTAACTAACAAAATTATTCTTCCTCTATCCCTATTTCCCTATGTAGCAGACTTATCCACCTCCAATCTTTATCTTACATTTTAACTTTTATTTTTATTTAATTGTGCTAATTTAACATTATTTATCATCTTTGCTTTGTATTTCAGTCTTTACTCAAAATCATGATACCCATTTTTGTATGGTCTTAACTATGTTTTTCCAGTTAACCTGCATCATGCACACATATATGCTAGTTAGGGATGAAAATATGTGCAATATAATGCTCAGGTTGTGCAATAAGCTCTCTCGGCCAACAAAAAAATAATGTCTCAAGAATACATACTCTGTTAAAGGGATAGTTTTTTTTCGTAACTCTGTACCAATGCCAAGTTGATCAAGTGCACGCCAACCATTAATGAAAACACCAATCGCTGCCCCTGAAGTTCGGAGGGTGTCAGATTTCTCTAGAACAAGACTATTTATTCCTTTCCTGCATAATTTTGGATGAAAAAGATCACATGCAACTCTGATTCTAACCAATGATACTCTTTACATTATAAGTGCAGAAATATATATCCGAAGATAATAGGTTGTTAAAACATAAAATGGATCGAGCATTGATGCTATAGCAATATACATAGAGTCCTTCGCCCACCTTTCTTCCTTCTCATATATCAGATCAATGAAGGAGTTGCTCCTGGTGCTCTAAATACAAGATTTCTAAGGGAACACATAGCATGAAGTGGATCCATGTTCATTCTTGATGGTACCATAGTATAAAGTGTTTAGTTTCATATTGATTATGTATTAACAAGATCTTAGTTGCTTATATAAAATAACACTTTCAAGCTAGCTTTTGTTATGTGGGGTTCTGAATTGTTATAAATAATTTCATAAAAAAGGTCTTGAATACTTTTACAGGATCAAGGAACATAAAACTTACGTTTTGGCTGATCTTTTTGGGTGAGATCTTAGGCCATAACAAGTTATCTTTGTGAAGGACCTAAACTACTTCTGTTAATGTGAAAATTTAAAAGAAAAGCAGAATTTGCCATCATCATCTAAGCCACCAGCATAGGCCCGTCCACCAGTCAACCTCTGGATGTAAATTACTAATATTAAGCATCCCAAAACCATTCGGGTCGGACAAATTAACGTTAATCAACCTTTTCTCTTTATTTTTGAGAAAGGAGGGCAGGAGCCATGTTTCAACTGATACCCATGTCTGACCTTGGGAACCTGGGGAAGGAGAGGAAGTCATTTGAGATGCTCTGCTAAACAGCCTAATTGCCATCATGTGAAGGTGTTTCCATGTATTCAAATAAGAGATTCTATTAAGATACCTTTGGGAAGGTAAAACATTGCAGTGAGATTTTTTTTTTGGGTGCCCCAATTAATTAATGCTTCATTCATCTTGTGACATTTCTACTCCTTGAAGGTAAACACCACAGTAGGCAACTAGAAATAAGAAGGAACAATCTTTAAAATAACGCCTTTGCAGCAAGGAATTTATACCTGTGAAGAGCCAAAGCAGTGGCAAGCCCACAGATTCCTCCTCCCACAATGACAATGTCATGGTTCTCCTCCTCTGAACCCATCTCTCCTTTCCTTTCCCTCCTCCCTTCACCTTCCTCCCTCTGCAAATATATATATAAAGCTTCCACTGCAATCTTCGTGGCTTGGTCAACAAGTTTCTGTAGTTTTTCTATGCTGTGATGACTCCGTCTCCTTCTTGGTAGTCAATTATTTATCCTTTGGCTAAAAGATATTATAATATGTCACCATGGTACATGCGTTCAGTCCATAGCATGGAAGACCTATTTGCTGTTCAGAAAGAAACAGCGAATCCCCCAAGGAAGAGAGCTATCCATTTGACGCCAGCGTTAACGTGTTGTGATTTGGACTCTCTCGGGCATGGTCAAAGCTTAAATTTGGAAATATTATTATCGTATTTCATGTCCAAAAAAGTAATATAAGTAAAGAAACATATTAAATGATAGTGGTAATATTATTATTTTTAACGCATTCGATGCCGTTATAGCAGCCACCTCCTAAAAAATTTTAAAAAAAAGAAATTATTCGTGAGATATGCTTTGAGATAAATACTTTAATTTAGGGATATTTTGAGGTATTTTAAAAATTTTTAATAGATTTGATTTAATATATGAATTTAATTTAGGGGTATTTGGAAATTTAATGTTATATGACTGGTAATTCATTTATCATACCAAATACAATAATCAATATTAATGTAACATTACCTGTACATACCAAACACAGTAATCAACATTACTGGCAATCCATCTAGTAGTAATCTATCTTATAGATAATCTACATTACCATTTAGGATTGCTGGTAATGCATCAAACGCAACCTTAGACGTATGCGACAGAGCTTCTGCTGTTTTGTTCTACGAAGCGTTGGATTGGGCTTAGACTGAGTTGAGTTCCACCCTGATTCGAATTCTGTTCGAAATATTTGTTAATTCAGACATTAAACCCAAGTTTAATTCAAACTTAAGCCCAATCCAAAATTTAATCGGATCAATCAAAAACCGAATTAACATACTAAAATTTTAATTTTAAGTATTTATCTAAATAAGTAATACTAATAATAATTATATGATCATTCAAAAAAAATTATGATATGAAAAATTATTAGAAAAAAATTATTATAAAATTTTAAAAGCCATCATATTTAAGATTTTTAGAATTGCATTTAGATGCAGCGTGGATCTGGAAGCTTTCTATCCTTCCCAGGGTTCAACTCTTTATTTGGAAGCTGCTGTGGGATTGCCTTCCTACCTATGCCTGCTTTCAAGGAGGGGTTGGCCCATCTAGCCGATATGTCTGTTGTGTGGACGAAAGGTGGAGCCTACTGATCATGCCATCTTCATATGTCCCAGAGCGGGGCGGATCTGGCAGTCGATTGGGTATTATTGCAGATTGGATCATACGGGCTCTCCGCGCTCCCCTTTCTTAGATGACCTCCGGAGGGCCACTCAGCAGAAGAGTGCTCTTTGGGCTGCCACGGCTTATCAGATTTGGTTGTCCAGGAACCTGCTTATTTTTACTGATGATAGTATATCTTCCCATAGGATTTTGTAAAAAATCAGATCCCTGACGACGGATTATGCCTGTGTTTCTCATGCTGTTGGTTCTGACTCCTCTGGCCTCTGGAGATCCCCTATTGCTTCGGCAGCGAACCGGCATACGGTTTTCATATCTTGGGAGCCCCCTCCAGGGTTTGTCAAAATCAACTTCGATGAGTGTCCATGGAAGATTAGCAGGTTCTGCCTTTGTCATCCGAGACTGGATGGTGACCTGCTGGCGATGGGAGGATTTGGCATTCTAGACTCATCTGTCCATATGACCGAGCTTTATGCTGCTTAGGCTGGCATCTTCTATGCCTCTCGGATTCTTCATGCTCATAACCTCATTATTGAGGATGATTCTATGATTGTCATCCGTTGGCTGCGGAAGGATAATTGCTCCCAAGTCCCTATAAATCCGCTTCTATGTGATATATGGTCTATCTTGCGGGAGGTCCATAGAGCCCAGATTCGTCATACCTATCGTGAAGTTAATTCGGCGACCGACTGGGTGGCAGTGTCAAGTGGCTCATCATGTTGGTTCTTGGATTTGGAGGCAGGGTGACCCCTGTCCCTTTGTTATACAGCAAATATTGTATTCTGATCAATCTGGGTTGACTCGTACTCGTTTAGTATGATCATCCGCTTGTACAAAAAAAAAAGGGTCAATACTTCAAGCCCGTTCAAAACCCATCTAAATTTTTTGAGCTTTAAAATTAAAGCTAGTCCCCATCCTAGTTGGTTTGGACCTGGTCTACGCCCGCCCAGAGAAATTAAGCCAATTTGATGTGCTGCACGTGCCCGCTATCTACCATAGTTTCGTGGGAAATTAGTTTTTGTCCTAGATAGTATATCAGGATTCACGCATAATTATTTTATACGGAAAGAAAAAAATTCATGCAAAAATAATATTGTGGACATTTGCTCATAACTTCTGCCCGATGATTTAGGGTAAAAGTGATGGAGAATTGATTATAATGTTATAGGCAAGTAAAATGAAGATCTGGAATGCTTCACCATTAATGAGTACTTCAGTTTTTTTGTTAAAATTTTATAAAAAGGGGAGGGTAATACCTAAAATAACATAGATGTAGGTTGTGAACTGTGATAAAGTTTGTGAGGAAGCTTGAAATAATACTAGGGTAGCCCTATGTGATAATTTTTGCTGAACAAGGATTTGTATAACCAAGAGCAAATAGTTAGGGCTAGGCTCAATACTTATGGTTGTGATTATCCCTTGTGACTGTGCAACGATCAGATAAATTTAACACCTTAACCATATTGACTTGTCTAGCTGGTTATTACGAACTGATGACGCTCGATCACCTCTCCTGGACGTCGGGAACGGAGGTGCTTCTCGAATCCTCGCTTCGTCAGGGTGCCTGCAAAGAAGTCCCGGGACCGGAGGGGGTCTCCGGCGGGATCCTTCGACGGCCAAGTTAGTGACTGAGGTCACAGCTGAAGAAGGGCTCGAGTGAGCCCTGTTTTGTGGAAAAGAGGGATCTCAGGGAGGAGGAATCCCTTTGAGAGTTGAGATGGCAATTTTGGGGGTTATCGCGCGTACCTGTTTACCGGGTGGATTCACCTTTTTATAGGGGTTGATTCTGGCATGATCACGTGGGATTGCGTGAATCAGAAGCTCTGCTGAGCCCTCGCATGAATCTGGGCCGGTTAGTGGGCCATGTCCCATCAGCCGGCGGGGCTATCGGGCAGCGCGCATCGGCGCTGTCGGGCGATGCGTGTCTGGCGCTATCGGGCGGCACGCGTCAGAGAGGCGGTTTGAACCGCTGGGGGTTGATATGGCGGGAACTGGAAAATACCATCTTGTCAGGGCCGAGTCGGGATGGGCCCTGGCTAACATGGATGTCGAGATGGGCCATGACCGACACCGAGGTCGGGATGGGCCCTGGCCGACATGGATGTCGAGACGGGCCATGGCCTACGCCGAGGTCGGGATGGGCCCTGGCCGAGACGGATGTCGAGATGGGCCGCAACCGACACGAAAGTCGGGGTAAGCCATGTCAAGCCCAATTGCCAAGGAATTGGCTCGCGTGTTCCTTGACCCGATGGAGCGTCGGCCTTTGGGGTGGCCGGTCTTGGAGCCGTCGGCCTTTGGGGCCATCGGTCTTTGGGGCCGTCGGTCTTTGGAGCCGTCAGCCTTTGGGGCCGTCGGTCTTAGAGCCGACGGCCTTTGGAGGTGCCGTTCTTGGAGGTGCTGGCCTTTGAGGTGCCGGTCTTGGAGGTGTCGGCCTTTGAGGTGCCGGTCTTGGAGGTGTCGGCCTTGGGGCCGTCGGGCGTCGGGTGTCGGCCTTTGGGGCCGTCGGTCTTCGATCTTGGAGATGTCGGCCTTTGGGGCCATCGAGTGTCGGCCTTTGGGGCCATCGGGCTTGGAGATGTCGGCCTTTGGGGCCGTCGGGCTTGGAGCCGTCGGTCTTGAGCCGTCGGTCTTGGAAGTGTTGGCCTTTGGGGCCGTCGGGTGTCGGCCTTTGGGGCCGTCGATCTTGGAGATGTCGGCCTTTGGGGCCGTTGGGTGTCGGCCTTTGGGGTCATCGATCTTGGAGATGTCGGCCTTTGGGGCCATCGGGTGTCGGCCTTTGGGGCCGTCAGGTGTCGGCCTTTGGGGCCGTCGGTCGTCGGCCTTTGGGGCCGTCGGTCTTGGAGCCGTCGGCCTTTGGGGCCGTCGGTCTTGGAGATGTCGGCCTTTGGGGCCGTCGGGTGTCGGCCTTTGGGGCCGTCAGGCTTGGAGCCATCGGCCTTTGGGGCCCTCGGTCTTGGAGATGTCAGCCTTTGGGGCCGTCGGTCGTCGGGTGTCGGTCTTTGGGGCCGTCGGTCTTGGAGATGTCCAAAAAAATTTTTATTCTCCATGGGGTCAACTGGCTCCATCAAATGCCCGCCACACTCCTTGAGCTTGCGTGCCCTGCATCAGCTAAGCGAAAGGAGTGTAGAACTTCAAAAAAAAATTTGGAGGCAAATTAATTACCTCACGCCCGCCACTGAAAGCAGCGTACGCTAACTTTTTGGGGGGACGCTCGTCGGTTAGCCGTTGAGACAAAGATGAAGCCGATGAGGCAAAGTTGAGGTCGTCGAGAACCTTTTGAACCCCGGAGGGTGACCAGAGGGTGCTTGGGCCAGGCTCAGGTGCCTTTTCTTTAAAGAAATTGGTCTCCTTCTGTAGGGTTGATCTGTCCCCCTAGGAAACTCTGTTGATTGGAATCCGCAGGTCTCGAGCTTGAGGGTGCCAACACAGAGCCGGTCTTGAGGTGCCGACGCGGAGTCGGTCTTTGTTGCCGATGCGGAGTCGGTCTTTGGTGCCGACGCGGAGTTAGTCTTGGTGGTTTTCCTTAACGCATCCAGACACTAATGAAAAGAAACTTTTTTCTCAGTGTAGTATACTTAGCTTTTTTGCAGCTGTTTGCCTTCGCGGGTCTTTATTGCCGACGCGGAGTCGGTCTTTGGTGCCGACGCGGAGTCGGTCTTTGTTGTCGACGCGGAGTCGGTCTTTGGTGCCGACGTGGAGTCAGTCTTTGATGCCGACGCGGAGTCAGTCTTTGTTGCCGATGCGGAGTCGGTCTTTGGTGCCGACGCGGAGTCGGTGTTTGGTGCCAACGCGGAGTCGGTCTTTGTTGCCGATGCGAAGTCGGTCTTTGGTGCCGATGCGGAGTCGGTCTTTGTTGCCGATGCAGAGCCGGTCTTTGGTGCCGACGCGGAGCTGGTCTCTGTCTAAGAAATATACTCATCCCAAGAGCGTGATAAAATAAGGATATTCTGAATAATACTTTATTAAAGAATCAGTAAGCTACTGATAATACCGTCCGCGTTCCGAATGCGGGGGAGAAGCTTCCCATTTTGATGCCAGCTTGCTTCCTTCCGTTGGGGCATTGTTGATGCAAATCTGAGGCACTAGAGATACCGACGCACCTAGGGCCGTGAGGTTTCCTCGAACGAACTTGCCCAAGTGGCCATGCTGGACAAACTTTTCAATAGCCTTCTTCAAATGGCGGCAATCTTCGGTGTCATGTCCATAGTCTTGGTGATACCGGCAGTAAAGCTCTTTGTTGTGGGGGTTTACTGACTTTAGGGGACGTGGGCGTTGAAAGCAAGGCTCCTCCTCAATCTCTAGCATGATGTGGAAGATCGGAGCCGTGAGAGGAGTAAACCGCCCCTTAGGAACCAGCGCCTATGGCCGGTGGTCAAAGCGACGGGGTGGTTCGGGCTGCCTAGATCGTCCCTCAGCTGGTTCCGCGGGTGTTGGCTTCTTGTTGGAACTCCTGCCGACTTCCCTTCTGGCCGAGTCAGCCTCGTTGGCGCGGATGTACTTCTAGGCCCGGAGGAGGAGGTCGGAATAAGAGCTTGGGGGCTTCTTATCCAGGGAGAAGGTGAAGCGGGACAGAAGGAGTCCCCGCTTCAGCGCCAGGGTGGCCACCGCATCGTCGAGATGGTAGACCTCGAGGGCGGCGGTTTTGAATCGGGACACGAAGTCCCGCAGTGACTCTCCTTCCTTCTGGCGGACGGAGAAAAGGCTGTCTGTCACCCTTGGGATCCGGCGGCAGGCATCAAAGTGGGCCAAAAATGCCCTCTCCAGCTCCCGGAAGGAGTCTATGCTGTGAGGGGGCAGGCGTGAGTGCCATGCACGGGCGGCCTTCCACAGAGTTGCAGGGAAGGCCTTGCAGAGGAGGGCATCTGGGGCACCCTGGATTTGCATCATAGCTTTGTAACTCTCGAGGTGGTCGAGGGGGTCGGTCGTACCGTCGTACGGGTCCACCTGGAAGAAGCGGAACCTCGAGGGAACCGATTCCTCCAGTATGCGGCGAGTGTAGGGAGGACGAGTGTCGAACTCTTCCTCCGGCTGATGGTTGATCTTCTTGGCGAGCTCGTCGAGGCGCCTGTTGTACTCATGTTGTACTCCTCCAAGCGTTCCTCCGCCTGGCGGTTGATCATCAGGGCCCTCCGAGGTGGCTCGGAGGAAGAAGAAGAAGAGGCAGAAGGAGATAGAGACGGAAGTCGGGACTTCTGCCTGGGTTCCTCATGATGATGTGGCTTGGGAGGAAATTCAACGCCGCGGTCAGGGGACCGTGGCCGCTTGGAGGGCTCGCGTTGAGGCTTCCTAGGGGAAACCTGATGTCGGTCGGTCTCTCGCCAACCGGCCTCCCGCCGAGGAGAACCTCCCCTCGCCGACTGTTGACTGGCGAGGGAGCAGTCTGATGCTGGGTGGCCATGGACTGTTGTTGCTGGAACCCGTGGACCATGGCGGTGAGATTTTGGACTTGCTGGGAGAGGGTTGCCAGCTGCTCCGCTGTTTGGACAGCGGCGTCCAGCGGCGGGCAGGTGACCGGAAGGTCAGCAGCAGGGGGATTGGCCTCCTGCTGTCTAGTCGGTGGGGGAAACCCCGCAGGGCAGCTGACGGAGGCATGAGCTTGCGTCACCACCATGGCTTCTTGAAGAGAAGAGGGAGAGAGACGTAGCTCAGGGAGAACGTTCACTACTTTTTCTTATCCCCCTTCCTGGCGCGCCAATCTGATGACGCTCGATCACCTCTCCTAGATGTCGGGAACGGAGGCGCTTCTCGAATCCTCGCCTCGCCGGGTTGCCTGCAAAGAAGTCCCGGGATCGGAGGGGGTCTCCGGTGGGACCCTCCGACGGCCAAGTTAGTGATTGAGGTCACAGATAAAGAAGGGCTCGAGTGAGTCCTATTTTGTGTGGAAAAGAGGGATCTCAGGGAGGAGGAATCCCTTTGAGAGTTGAGATGGCGATTTTGGAGGTTATCGCGCGTACCTGTTTACCGGATGGATTCACCTTTTTATAGAGGTTGATTCTGGCATGATCACATGGAATTGCATGAATCAGAAGCTCTGCTGAGCCCTCACGTGAATCTGAGCCGGTTAGTGGGCCATGTCCCATCAGCCGATGGGGTTGTCGGGCGGCGCGTGTTGGCGCTGTCGGGCGGTGCGTGTCTGGCGCTGTCGGGCGGCGCGCGTCAGAGAGGCGGTTTGAACCTGGGGGTTGATTTGGTGGGAACTGGGAAATCCCGTCTTGTCAGGGCCGAGCCGGGATGGGCCCTGGCCGACACGGATGTCGAGATGGGCCATGGCCGATGCCGAGGTCAGGATGGGCCCTGGCCAACATGGATGTCGAGATGGGCCGCAACCGACACGAAAGTCGGGGTAAGCCATATCAAGCCCAATTGCCAAGGAATTGGCTCGCGTGTTCCTTGACCCGATGGAGCTGTCGACGTTTGGGGCCGCCGGTCTTGAAGCCGTCGGCCTTTGGGGCCGTCGGTCTTTGGAGCCGTCGGCCTTTGGGGCCGTCGGTCTTGGAGCCGTCGGCCTTTGGAGGTGCCGTTCTTGGAGGTATCGGCCTTTGAGGTGCCGGTCTTGGAGGCTTGGTCTTGGAGGTGTCGGCCTTAGGGCCGTCGGGCGTCGGGTGTCGGCCTTTGGGGCCATCGGTCTTCGGTCTTGGAGATGTCGGCCTTTGGTCTGTCGGGTGTCGGCCTTTGGGGCCATCGGGCTTGGAGCCATCGGTCTTGAGTCGTCGGTCTTGGAGGTGTCGGCCTTTGGGGCCGTTGGGTGTCGGCCTTTGGGGCCATCGATCTTGGAGATGTTGGCCTTTGGGGCCGTCGGTCTTGGAGATGTCGGCCTTTGGGGCCGTCGGGTGTCGGCCTTTAGGGCCATCGGTCGTCGGCCTTTGGGGCCGTCGGTCTTGGAGCCGTTGGCCTTTGGGGCCGTCGGTCTTGGAGATGTCGGCCTTTGGGGCCATCAGGTGTCGGCCTTTGGGGCCGTCGGGCTTGGAGATGTCGGCCTTTGGGGCCGTCGGGCTTGGAGCCGTCGGCCTTTAGGGCCGTCGGTCTTGGAGATGTCGGCCTTTGGGGCCGTCAGTCGTCGGGTGTCGGCCTTTGGGACCATCGGTCTTGGAGATGTCCAAAAAAAATTTTATTCTCCATGGAGTCAACTGGCTCCATCATGAACTACATACAATTATGTGAGGGAACTGTTCAATATTGCTCCATGGAAATTTGTTCCTTAGTGGATTTCGATATTGTTCAACTCTTTCTCCTACTTCAACCGGCGCTTTCTGCTTTTTGTTGTTGCTGACTTACTCATCTTGAAACCTTGGTACGGTCTGTCCCTTCTTAATGATTTATTATGAAACCTGAAGGGATGTCTATGTGTGCTTTTGCATTAGTCATTGTTGTTCTATTATCTAAATTGAGGTTTTTGCTTGGTCTTTTTTAATAACTATATTAAAACATTTGAAGAAAATTTTGATGCTTAGAGTAGTAGCACTTAGAGAAAATTTGACTCTGACCATATTTGATTTATGCAGCTTTCAGTTAAATCTCTTAGCATTACAAGTGAGATGTCAATTCTAATTATGCCCATTTTTTAAAATTCCTTGTGCTGGCGTCATAACATTCAAGGCCTATAGTTGCACTTGGCCCAAGATATTGAACTTGCATGGTCATTTTGAAAAACTGCAGGCCATGGTCTCTTTTTGTAGTTAAATGTTCTCCTAATCTGTGGTTCTCAGCATTATTTATTGCAAGTATTTCACCATTTAATTTATGTGCCCACTCTTGGTCCTTACTAGTTTTAATATTGTAGAACCATTTTTTCTTTTTAAGTTATTCCATCTTACAACTAGATATTTTGCTCATCTCCTTTATTACTATTACTGGGCTTGAAACTAGATATTACGCTTATCACCTATACAACTATTACCAGGCATGGAACTCTGTTTCAAGCTATGATATTTTTGAACATTTACTAGGATTAGATGGAGGCACATATACACGTATGTTGTATGTGTGGTAGCCACATTAACAAATTTTATGAACTTCACCTGGAAACAACTTAATATTATTTTCTAGTAAGGAACACCATAAATAGCACATCATTGTGATAAGTAACCAATGTTAATATCCTTGACTCTGCATAAAACTATAACAGGCATCCACCTCCTTGACTACCATGTCTCAGTACTTTGCAATACCTGCATGTATTGCCCCCATGATCATCCATAATTGGGCATGCCCACTTGCTTAATGGGATGTCTGGCTGTCTTCTCTGCTTGTCAAACTTGGGCACAAGCGCCCATCAGATTTTATTTTATATTTTTTACTAATTATTTTACTGATGTTCTCCTGTATGATTCCTCTCAGGAGTTATAGCAAGTCAAGAAATGTTATCCAACAGTTATATAGTATATGTCCACCATCTGAACAATCAATTATGGAACCATTTTAGCATTTTAAAGTTTTTATTTTCCATATGTCGTATTCAAAGATGATGTCCATCTGGTTGGATTACCTCTGACTAATTTTTTTTACTTTCTTTAATGCAGTGAACGGAAGAATGTTGGTCAGGTTAGATATTGTCTCTCAAAGGCAATAACTCCAGATCCAAAAGATGTAGGCCTGAGGTTTGACCATGCATTACTCTATGTTGAACTTGGGGAGTACCAGAAAGCTGCAGAATCATATGCTCAGATAGTAGCAATCTATCCTGTCAACACCGAGGCACGCAAAATGGCTGCAAAGGTTATACTTCTTTCAGTATGTGATTATTATAGACTTTTGAAAACTAGATAACTTAATTTGAATCACCGTTTTAACTTTTAGTAATCTTATGGGCTTGTATTTTGAAACCATTTCCATTGTTGATAAATTAGCATGTCATATGAAGCTGAATCTAGCATTGTGCTTTCATTTTATATGACAAGGATGTTTCTTATAAGAATTCAAGAAGAACTTTGGTTTTAAAATAGTCGGAACAGATCTGTATTATATTGTAGTAACATTTAAAATATGAATCTAGTAAATTAAACTATGCGAAGGGCTAGGATGCTATTTGTAATTTAAATGTCGACTTGGTGCTGAATAGAGCAGAGTGGAGGGAGCAGATTCATGGAGCCGATGCCATATAGTTGGGAAAAGGCTTAGATGAGTTGAGTTGAGTTGAGTTGAGTTGATATTCTCAGATATCTTGGTGTTTCTCCTATTTGATATCCAAATTGTAAGGAGTTTGGCTGTTATACAGTTACTACAGTCTTGAAGTATGATGCAATGCTTTTGTGAATTCCACTGTCCAGATTTTCTGATGCAGGTCCATGGGCCTGAACACCCATCCCTCCATTGGTCGAGTTTCATTTTTTTCATTGTCTTATATATGCCAGATGTTGACAAGGGAAACTTTGGGCATCTGATTGCATTTTTCTTGTTCATACATGTCTTCATTTTGTCATGTGATGTACATGAGTCTATTACATGTCTTCATTTTGTCATGTGATGTACATGAGTCTATTTACTCGTGGTATTCGGTTCTGCATGCATATGTTTACCTTCCGCAGATACTTTGATGTTTTGTCTGCAGATTGATACCATTTGCAGGCATTTGCAGATTGATACCATATGACTTAACTGATTTTAAAGCAGCATTCTAAGTAATTTATTAAGGTAAGTTTACTTCTGAGCCTTGCATTTTGAACTTTCTATTTGGCATCTTTCAGATGTACAGAAAGTGTGGTCAAGTTCAAAGGGCTATCAGTATTCTGGAGGACCATGTCAATGCTCATGATTCTGAAGCTGGTCTGGGTGCTGTTGAGCTGCTGATTTCTTTGTACACTGAGTATAATTTACATAATCAGGCACTCAAGCTTATTGAGCATGCACACTCAACGTATGGTTTGGAAAAGCAATTGCAATTGCATCTAAAAACAAAAGCAGCAATCTGCCATATGTTAGAAATCTATTAATAATGTACACAAAATTGTATAGAAATAATAGACATTATCTTTGTATTACCTCCGGCCATTGTTTATGATCTACCTCTTGAAGATCTGAATCAGGATCTTGATCTTCCTCTTCGATCAGCTTCAGGAGGATCTTCCTCTAGATCTGAATCAGCTTCAGATCTCTGGATCTTGATCTACCTCTTCGAGAACCTTGATTGAGTGCTTCCAATCAATGAGCAATTGCACCCGATGGTGTATGCCCTCAGGATATGCTCTTGATCAGGGACCCAATATCTCTGCTTACACTGGTTTTCTCTCGGATGATATTGTGTTATATCGAAAACCTTAGAAGGGATCTCTATTTAAAGAGATTTTCTTAACTCCCATCCACCGCCTACTCCCATCAAAGTAGGCATTTTGTTAAATTTTAAAATTCAAAAGAGATATCGTTATCACTTATTAACTAATGGATGGCTATCGTTGAGAATTATTTGCAAACGATTAAGCTATATCGCAATAAAATAGGACCATCTACCAAAACGGGATACTACATTCTCCCACTTGGTCCGCATATTTTATCTTAATCCATAATTCTCAATACTGAACAAGAAACCAAATACATTTTGCAAGTAGAATGTCATCCACAGATAGGACAAAGAAATAAATTTTGCTCCCACTAACCTTCTGGTATATACATTGATCCATGATGTTCTCTTCAAAACCAAAGGAAGAGATTACATCATGAAATTTTAAATACCACTGACGTGAGGCTTGTTTCAATCTATATATGGATTTCTTAAGCTTGCAAACCAAATGCTCACTATCACCAGAGGAAAATCCTTCAGGCTCTTTCATGTAAACCTCTTCCTCTAGATCTCCATTAAGGAATGCAGTTTTTACATCCATTTGATGTAACTCAAAATCAAAATGACATACCAATACCATAATTATTCGGAGAGAATCTTTCTTGGATACAGGAGAAAATGTCTCCGTGTAATCGATTCCTTCCCTCTGACTGAACTCTTTGGCAACGAGTCTTACTTTATATCTCTCAATGTTGCCTTGTGAGTCTTTCTTTATTTTAAAGACCCATCTACATCCAATGGCTTTTACACCATCATGCAACTCAACAAGATCCCAGATTCGATTAGATGCCATAGATTTCATCTAGTCCTTCATGGCATTGTACCACAAGTTTGATTCCTTAGAACTCATGGCTTGTGAAAATGTTTTAGGATCATTTTCGACTCCAATGTTATAGTCAGATTCATGTAGATACACAATATAATCACTAGGAATTACTGATTTCTTTATTCCAGTTGATCTTCTTAATGTTGTGTCAATGACCTCTTGAGGAGTATCTTGCATAACTGATTGTTGATGAACAACATGATCTTCTAGATTACCATCAGCTTGTGAAATCTCAATGACTGGTTGTTGAGCACTTATTTGAGTTTGAGGAGTGCTATAAACAACAACCAATCCCTCACTTGAAGTGGAAGCTGGAATGTCTGAATGATCATTCTCAGAAGAAGCCAAATACTGATATTGATCACTCTTACTGATCAAGTCATTCTCAAGAAATTTTACATTTCTTGATTCCACAATCCTAGTGCTGTGAGATGGACAATAAAATCTATAACCCTTGGAATTCTTAGCATATCCAATAAAATATCCACTAATAGTCCTTGGGTCTAGTTTCTTTTCTTGTGGATTATAAACTCTTACTTCATATGGGCATCCCAAAATGTATATATTGCAAACTTGGTTTTCAACCTTTAAATAACTCAAATGGTGTTTTGGAAATAGCCTTGGTTGAAACCCGGTTTAATATATACACAGCTGTTTTAAGAGCTTTAGTCCACAAGGATTTAGGTAGATTGGAGCTGACAATCATGCTCCTTACCATGTCCAATAATGTTCGGTTTCTCCTTTCAACTACACCATTTTGGTCATGAGACCCTAGCATGGTGTATTGTACAATAATTTCATTTTCTTCAAGAAAATGAGCAAACGGACCAGGTGCTTATCCATTCTCAGTGTATCTACCATAATATTCTCCACCTCTATCTGACCTCATGATTTTAATTTGCTTGCTGCATTATTTCTCTACTTCTGCCTTGAATACTTTAAAGGCATCTAATGCTTTGTTCTTATTATGAAGCAGGTAGAGATACATATATCGTGAATAGTCATCAATAAATGAGATGAAGTATCTTTGACCATCCATATCTGGACTACAGATATCCATATGTATGATCTCTAGTATTTCTGACCTTCTCTTGGCATCTTCTTGGACTTGTTGGTTTGCTTTCCCTTTATGCAGTCCACACAAGTGCCAAAATCAGTAAAATCAAGAGTATCAAGTACTCCATCTTTTACTAATCTTTTAATTCTCTCAATGGAGATGTGACCTAATCTTCGATGCCACAAAATAGAGGAATTCTCATTCATCACACATCTTTTCATAGCAGTTTGGGCATGCATCACATTATAGGAGGTATTGTTTTTCAAATTAATTTGGAAAAGATTGCCGGACAATGTACCATTCCCAATAAGCTTAGATTTATAAAATAAATCAACAGAGCTTTTATTAAAATTAAAAGAATATCCTGCTGGTACAAGCCTTGACATTGAAATCAAATTTCTAGAGAAATATGGAATATAAAATGTCTTTTTCAAATCTAAAACAAAATCGGAATCTAAAATAAGTCTGCACGTCCCAATCGCTTCCACATGTGAACCCATCTTGTTTCTTGAATAGATGCTTTGTTCACTTCCCAATGGTTTCCTTTGATTTAGAAAACCCTGCAAGGTATTTGAAACATGGATTGAAGAACCAGAATCAATCCACCATGTGTTATGACATATAACCAAATTGGATTCATAACATAGAATGAGGTTAGAGTACCTTTCTTGTCAAGCCAAGCCTTGAATTTAAGGCAATCCTTCTTTATATGCCCTTTCTTCTTGCAAAAGAAGCACTTTGATTCCTTATCTTCTGTATGGATGGGTATTTTACCCTTTTCTTTGCGTTTGACTTTAGGAGCTTTAGCCTTTCTCTGAGTGGCTAAATGTACACTTTCTCCCATTTCCAAATTCAGCCTCCCTTTCTCTTGAACACACATAGTCAGAAGTTCATTAATTGATCATTTGTCCTTATGTGTGTTGTAAGATATTTTGAAGGGACTATACTGTTGTGGGAGTGAGTTCAAAATAAAGTGCACTAAGAAGGATTCTGACATCTCAACCTCTAGAGATTTCAACTGAGCCACAATGTCCCTCATCTTCATGATGTGCTCATGCACACCTCCAACAGTAGTGAGCTTCATTGATGACAATCTTGCCATTAGGGTGCTAGCCAGTGCCTTATCTGAAGACTCAAATTGTGCATCAATAGCCTTCAGAAGTTTCTTGTCATTTTTGCACTCAGGAATTGAACCACGTATACTAGCAGAAATCTTAGTACGTATGAACATCATACTGAGGTGATTGGATTGCTCCCATTGTTCATACGCAGTAATCTCAGCCTGAGTGCTAGTAGATGTAACCGAATGTGGTTCATCCTTCCTGATAGCATAGTCAATATCCATGCACCCTAATTGAAGAAGAATTCTCTCCTTCCATAATTTATAATCATCACCATTTAAATCGGAAACATCACATTTCATATCAGAAATATTAACAGGCAAAATAGCTGCATAAAAATAAAAATTATGTTCATGTAACTGAATTTGAGGCATATAACTTAATGTCATGTCTTACAATGTAAACATGCAATAACATGAATCAATAACATATAATAACTACCTATGGGCTAAGTTATCATACTTAAATAGACTCATTAACTTAATGATGTGACTAACAAATTATATTCCTTTCTTAATTCCTGTGGGTAATTAAGAAACTAATTTATTATCCCATATTAATTAATTATATCAGTGCAATAAAAATTCCTGTGGGATAAGATTCATTGCATTAATATAATTAATCATAATTAATATCATCTAACCTTATATGATCTTTGCAACTCAATATATAAATTTGATTAATTAAAGATGTTGTGGCTACTCCTCAATTAATCAAAATCATATTGATCACATGACATTTAAACTCCATTATATGCATATAGATTAACCCAATTTAGCATGATTATTAGGTAGTGATCTTAATCAACATAATATTTTCAAATCAAGATCTGAATTAATCAAATTGGTCAGGCCAATGGAAGAGAGGTGGGGATCCCCCGTTGCTTTCCTTAGGTCAGTCAACGGAACCAATTAAGTAACCATAATCTTTTGACTTTTCTAGACACTAATTGACCAATCAAACCTTGAAAGGATTTGCACTGTGATTTTTCACACTACCACCAAATATAATTTTATTCATGCATAAAATAAATCTAATATGCAAAATATGAGATAGTATATCAATTATCTATTTAATGAATTTTTAAAATTATCATCTTAAGAAAATTTTTTTGTTAATTAAAACATGTCTGACCGTAGCTCATTATTCCTTTGGGCCAGTCTATGCAAAACACCGTAGGTATAGAGACTCAGGAGGCGTATTTTAATACAAAAAATTTAAACTTAAAAAACAAATGATAAAAACAAATCATATCACATGATATAATAAAATATTAAATAGATAATAGCATGCATTTAAAATTTAACCAGTCTAATCTGATTTTAAATCGCTGTGAGATCAGGAAGATCACACTCGTGAGAAAATTGAAAGACCCATAGGTGAAAAAAATCAAAAAATGCACAGAACAGGCCACGTTTTCTCTCTTTAACGGGTCATTGCATACGGTCACAGAAGCCACGTTTTTCTCTCTTAAACAGAAGAGGCCACGTTTCTACTCCGCTCAAAGTTCCGTGAGCAAAAATCAGAACGAAAATCGGAAAAACGGCCAAGAGAAAATTGAAAGAGGAAAAACGGCCACCTACAGTGATTTTCGTAAGCCTCCTCCTTCTTCTTCTTTTTTTTAATGTCTGAGAGAAACCCGAAAAATCCATACAGGCCACCATGTGGCCACGTTTCAGTTTTTTTTTAAAGAGTTTTTTTAAAAAAAGAAGAGGCCGCTGTTTTTCTCTCTTTAACATAGAGACCGGAGAGGCCACGCCACGTTTCATCCCAATCGTAACCACAACATACCCCATGGTGGTTTGAACCTGTAATCGTGGGATTAAGAATTCAAAGAGTAACCATCGTATCAACTTTCTTTTATTTAAATCATACCTAAGAATAAAAAAATAAATTTCGATGATCACAAACAATCTTTCAGGCGATCTATTAACTCTCCCGGTACGTAGGTAGTTGGATAAACGTACCAAGGTACTACCAGTAGCCTCCCTTTTGGTACGTCCCTAATATCCCTACCACACGTCCATTGGATCAAATAATACAGGATACTATCAGTAGCCTCTCATTTGGACTATCCCTATGTGAGAGAAATAGAGACCAAGGATGCCTACGAACAATGAAATAATAAGTTGTTCCAAAAGATTTAATCAGATCTTAAAATAATTAAATCTCAAATAATAGAAACACTTACAATAAAACAAGGCAGAGGTATTGATGGCTTTGATACCAACTGTTAGAAATCTATTAATAATCTACACAAAATTGTATAGAAATAATAGACATGATCTTTGTATTACCTCCGGCCATTGTTTATGATCTACCTCTCGAAGATCTGAATCAGGATCTTGATCTTCCTCTTCGATAAGCTTTTGGAGGATCTTCCTCTAGATCTGAATCAGCTTCAGATCTTTGGATCTTGATCTACCTCTTTGAAAACCTTGATTGAGTGCTTTCAATCAATGAGCAATCGCACACAATCTTGATCAGGGACCAAATATCTCTGCTTACATTGGTTTTCTCTCAGATGATATTGTGTTATATCAAAAACCTTAGAAGGGATCTCTATTTAAAGAGATTTTCTTAACTCCCTTCCATTGCTTACTCCCATCAAAGTAGGCATTTTGTTAAATTTCAAATTTCAAAAGAGATATCGTTATCACTTATTAACTAGTGGATGGCTATCGTTGAGAATTATTCACAAACGATTAAGCTATATCGCAATAAAATAGGACCATCTACCAAAACGGGATACTACACCACGCTCATCTTGGAAACATGGAACATGCTGAGGTTTGCTGTCATCTTCAACATGTTTGTTTTGTAGTTAATAAGTCCTAACAATAAGTAAATATGACCAATTCGGCCATCTTCCCTTCTTGTTTAATGCCAAGATTATTCAAGTTTTAGGTGCTCAAGCTTATTTGATTGGTTTTTTGTCACTACTGCAAGCCATAACTTGACTAAACAATGTATTTTCAATGTTGCGTTCGCATTTTTAGACATATAGTTGTTGCAATCACTTGTATTAGATCTCATCCATTTTTCTCAAAAATTCATATGCGGCATAGTTTCACAGTAAATAAAAATAATATTTCTTTATCATGCATAGTTTTCCTTTTTCTTTGTATATTATTTATCCCAATTCCTCCATTTCTTTGCAGGTTCTCCTTCAGGATATGCAGATGAAGTGTGCTGCAGACAAAGGAGACTTGATTAATGTAATACCCGGTTCGTGTGAAACCAGGATCTTGGCAGTTTGATTTTTCCTGCTGATGCTTACGCTCTCGGTGTAGCGTTTGAGTCCTCGATCCCCTTGATCCGAGGCGTCGCGAGGGTGCTTAAAAGGAGATGGAGGGTGACTCTCTCCTTCATCCTCGCGCACACCTTCTTCAGGTAATTCCCTGCCAAGCTTCATCACAGAGAGAGAGGGAAAGCTGAGTGAGAGAGAAACGGGGAGCCTAATCGTGGCATCCTTCCCGTGCCGACCTTTGTTCGGACCCGATGGCATGCCCATTGCCTCGCTAGGCCGGAGCCTTGGCCGATGGCCCCACCGGCACCGAAGGCGGCGTCCGGTGGGGCACCGAAGGTGAGAGAGAGAGAGGAGAGGGCCGGAGGCCCTTTTCCTGGGTGGAAGCCGAACCAGCTCCCGTGTTGGTTCAAGCCCGGCGGCGTGCTCGCTGCCTCGCTGGGCCTGGGCGGCAGTCGGTGGCCTCCATCGGCACGGAGAGTGCATCCGGTGGAGGTCCGACTGGTCATGCCGCCGGCACAGTGACGTGCCACGGAGGAATAAAAGAGAGAAAGAAAGAGATAGGGAGAGAGAGAGAGAAGGGGAGCACGGCTGCGATGGCGGCTGGCTCTGGGCTGATCGTCGACGGCTGGGCCACCTCGGGAAGAGGCTAGCAGCGGCCCTGGCCGCCGGCACAGGTTCCTCCTGTTTCGGGTGAAACAGGGGAGCAGGGGAGGAAGAAAAGAAACAGTGGGCCGTCTGGGCTATTTTAATTTGGGCCCTGTTGGGCTGGCTCGCTAGCCACCTTTGAGCTATGTTTTGGGCCCTGTATTGGGCTAGGAATGAAGAAATAAAAATATGGGCCGGATCAGTGTTGATCCTAGTTTCTTGGGTTATTTTTATTTTCCCATTTGGGCATATATATTGAGAAATATTCAAGCCCAAATTAAGTTGGGCCCAGGATTAGATTGGGTAGAATTTAAGGGACACTATTATTCCAATTTTAGAGACTTAATTGTGTAAAATGATGCTGTAGGTACCAGATGTCCAAATAGCGGGTTTACATTTTAGGATTTGATTACTAAGGTAAGTAAGCCAATTATCATGAATTTTATAATATTTTAATATGTAGATTTTGTACTTTGCTGCATGAGCATCTTATTGTGAGTTTCTACATTTGTATAACATGTGTATGCACTAGACTGGGCATTCACCCAGTCATGCTGGGTTTGATGCAGCCCAAGCACAACATGTTGGGCTTAGTCCCTAGCCCTAACCTGTGTGGACCTAGCCTTAACTGGGCTTGGCCTACCTGTTAAGGCTTGGGCCTAAGACTAACTCAGTGCAACATGACAACCTAAGAGAAGGATTTGTCTCAACCTTTTCTAGACATTTGGTTGCATTGTGATTAAGAGAAAGGCATAATGGTTGAGAGAGGAGTTGTGGTTGGGGGGTGGGGGGTGGGGGAGGAGCTTATTAGCCAGAATTCTACCTAGGGTAACATGCTTTGAAAAATTGTTGGAATCTCAAACTTGCACCTATTTCATAAGCAGTTCCTTAGTGTTTTGAAAACATCTGCTTCCCCGCACATGCTCAGCTGCTCCTAAATCTGGCAACTAAGGGACCGAGAGGAGGATTTAGATGAGAGTATAAGCTATGTGCATGGATGGAGGTGCTAGTAGAAATCACAGATGTGTGTGTGGAGAGGGGGAAGAGGAGGAGAGGAGACATTGACAACATCATACAGGCGTCATTCCTTGTGTTCTAATGGGAGGGAAGGAGGAAGTAGGGGGAGGGTGCTGTTAGTAATCATGGAGGCAAGGGAAGGTGGGATGCCATATACAAGATTGGTTGGAACTTGGAAGGTCCATATGAACTGAATATAGGGTTTGAGAATTTATTTGAGATGAGATTGTATTTTAAAGGGTTTGTCTATATTTCATTTTTATTATCAAAGCAAAAAGAGAGAGTTGGGTGCACTGGTGCAGTGGCAGTGTGGGGATGCATGGTGAAGCTTAGATTGTAGGTGAATGATGTTATGCAAAGCAGTTAACAGGTAGTTGAATTTCAGCATTGAAAAGAAAGAGGAGTGAGAAAGGTTTTGGAAGGGAATATAGCTTTCTGCTTAATTTGAGAAAAGCCAATCCTTATGATGAGTATGTTTGATTTCAGGTTCATCTACCCAAGTTGCCTGCATTAAAATAGACCACAGCATACCTGCAAAATATAATTTGTGCGTGATGACAAACGAAAAACATCCATGCAATCCTGCCATAATTAGCTGGGCCATTCATGCTAGGCCTTATTTGCTGTGTCTAATATGCTTACACCCACATGGCGAGCCAAAAACATCTATTTAATCCTGCCAAAATTGGTTGGGTGGGTCAAGCTAGGCCTGATTTGCTTGTGAGAGAGAGAGAGAGAGAGAGAGAGAGAGAGAGAGAGAGAGTACAATCAGATGGACTACAAACTTCTCATTGAATCTTTGGCAGTTGAGTTAATCCATTTTTTTAGCCATGATAATGCATCATGTTATCTTTTCTTTTTGATTGCTGCATGTCATTCTCTAATACTCTGCAAAGGAGGTGGGATCCTCTCTAGTTGGGTGTTGAACTGGAGATGTCTAATCTCCGAATCACAGCTGCCCTTGTATTTCACGATGGTCCCATACGGTATATCTGATAGGCTGTCTGATGTACCACATGGCAATGGCTGTGATTTGGGAGACTGGACTTATCAGGTTGAACCTTGAACTGGAGAGGATCTGAACTCATAAAGTACTGTCTTATGGGTGCCAATCGTGATGCACACAAATGATCATAAAAGTTGTCAATATTGACATTTAGTTAGGACTATCCAGTAACTAGTCAACTTCATAGTCTCACTAAGATGCATGCTAACAGTCATAATCCATGCTGTCATTTATTTGTCGCCTACTCTCATTAGTGATCCATCCAATTTGATCTACGATGACAACTCCATTAAAGTAGTAAATGATATCTTCTAAATCATGAAAGCATCATAGAACCCACCTTTTGAGGTTGTCTTGTGTGCAAGGTCTCACTATTGAATCCTTGAAATCTGTGGCTGTCTTGTAGGAAGCCTTATACAACGTAGCCCGTGCATATCAGCATGTTGGCCTTGTTACTTTGAAAGCTTCATATTATGAAAAGGTACTTGCGATTCAACAGAAGGATTAACCCATGCCAAAGCTTCCTTGTGAGGCTCCTGGTATTCCACAAAATCGTAACCCAGGGTTATTGTAACCTTCAAAGGGAGGCTGCTTATGATTTACACTTGATTTACAAGAAAAGTGGAGCTATTGATCTTGCAAGGGAGGTCTTGAAAGATTATTGTACTTTCTGACATTATTGACTTTTTAATTTTAAGTCTTTTGAGTGTATATAATAATAAGATCATAAGTTGGTGAAGAAATGTTATGTGACTTTCTAAAAGTTCACTGTGACTTTCTAAAAGTGGAGCTATTGATCTTGCATCCACTGCAGCTCACTGTGACTTTCTAAAATCTTTGTTGAGCCTTCAATCGATTTTAACATCTAAATCTAAAGTAGCTACCTCTTACACTGTTGATAATGATGATGAAGTTAGTATTTCTATGCAGTTTGCATTACCTTCTCGAGGATATATCCAAGCTACTTGCTACAACCCAATATATTAACGTTTATTATTAGGGATGGTGGGTGGGCTAAAGAAATCCTCATCCTTCTCGATGATATATTCGAGCTACGAGTTACAATCCAATCGATTAATGTTTATTATTAGGTATGGTGTGTGGGCTAAAGAAATCCTCATCCTTACCTTTTAAAGGATATATCCAAGCTATGAGCTACAACCCAATTGATTAACGTTTATCATTAGGAATGGTGGGCAGATCGAAGAAAATCTTATCCAGTTCATATAAACAAAAAATTTTCTCATTTCTATTTCTATTTTATCATTAATAACATATATCAATTTTCACTAAAAATTATGGCATTAATAATGTTGTTGAAGTTTTTTTTTGTTAAACATATAATTAGATTTAGCATTAATCCTTTAAATTTATATTTATTACTAAAATAATTAAAATTTTAAATTAAACTAAGAATTAGATGCCATCTAAATTACATCATCGAATTATAGTATATTTGAAGTAAAATTATTATACTATATACAAATCCTGTAGTAATCAAGTATAAGGTATTGGGATGGAACAGGATGAGCAATAAAAATATATTTTTTTAATAAAGATATACTTACTTTCCTTCTCACCCTCATTCTTTCTAGGCAAGACTTCTTGATTCGCATTCTTATCCCCACAAAATAAAAAAATGAGGCTGAGACAAAAAAAAAATTATTCGCATCCTTAGGATTTCTGCTTTACCTGTTAAACCCGCCATGCTATCTTACCCACAGTAGAGGGAGAGATTGATAGTAAGGTTTTAGATGGGATGATTCCTTTACAAAACTCAAAAGTTTCAATGGATCCATGTATCTATCATCAGCCATCAAAAAATATCTAACTCAAGCTCTTCCCAACATTAAAAAGAGATTTTCTTATTGCTGCACAACCATTCAAGAGAGTGACAGTTGATACTGTTGTTCAGAAATTTCAACTTCATAGCACTGTTGTTCAGAACATTGATCAGATGAAAACAAACACACCATATTTATCCTAAAGAGAGCCACAATCATAATTAGTGTGGCTAAGCGAGCCACCGCCCTGGAAAGCAATGAGAATGGCAAGACATATCACCTTTTTTAGCCATGACGATGCTGCGATTATTGATCCTACAAGATAAGACTGAGCAGATAACCTCAATACCCTCAGCCTCCTTTCACTCACATATTACTCAATGCTCTTCCTGTTGGGCCTGGTGTGGTGCTATCAAGGCCCAGGTGGGCTAATTTGTATTGGGCTGGGTTTTGAGTCCAAGGGTTGAGATTAAATCAAGTCACGGGTGTACACGGGCTTGGGGATTAGTTTAATCTCATTGGTTTAGTCCATGGGAGTTTTTTGTTGAGTCTGGGCCTGGCCCACTTCGTGGATGTATTTAAACCCTAGTCTCTAGGGTTTGGATGAAAAGAGAGAACAGATTCTTTTCTCCCAAAAATTTCCTTCTCTCATCATAGGGCGGCAGCCCTTTCTTTCTCCTCCCCATCTTCCTTCTTTGGTTCAAGAAGTAAACCTAACAGGATTGGGAATCCTTAGTTCTAGTTCTTGTTGAACGGGGAATCCCATTGCTATTCATCAAGGTCTAAACCTAACAGGATTAGGAATCCTTAGTTCTAGTTCTTGTTCAACAGGGAATCCCATTGCTATTAATCACAGGTCTAAACCCAAACAAGTGGTATCAGAGCCTGGTTCAAGGAGTAATCTGGAGGCCTTCAAGGAGTTGAAATAATTTCAACAGAATCTCGTCAAGGTACTTCTCTATTTTATAAAATTTATTTTTGTGCTATTTTTGGAATTGGCCATGGGGAGTAGCATAAAAATAGAGGTTGAGAAGTTTGATGGGAAGGGAAGTTTCTCCATGTGGAAAGTCCGGGTAGAGGACCTCCTTGTGCAGCAGGGTTTAGATCTGGCTTTGGAGGAAAGGCCAGATGGGATGACAGACAAGCAGTGGATTTCATTGGAGAAGAAGACATGTTCAATGATCAGGGGCTGTCTGGCGGATTCAGTCCTCTATTCAGTGCTGGAGGAGAAGACCCCGAAGGGACTCTGGACGAAGTTGCACACCCTCTATATGGGGAAGAATATGTGCAACAAGTTGATGTTGAAGAAGCGCCTCTACAGCCTTCGGATGTCAGAAGGTGGAGATGTGCTGGGTCACATCCAGATATTCGACCAGATGAGCAATGAACTTCTGAATGTCGGGGTCAAGATGGAGGAAGAAGATAAAGCACTTCTGCTTTTATGTTCAATGCCCACGTCTTATGACTCATTGGTCACAACACTGCTCTATGGGAAGGAGACATTAATTTATGAAGATATTGTCTCGGTGCTTCGGACGAATGAGCAGAGGGAGAAGATGACCAAGGAAGCTGTTCCCCAGGAGGGTCTATCAGTTGGGGAAAGGACAGGCAGAGGTAGGGGCAGGGACAGAAGTAAGTCTGGAGGACGATCAAAGTCCAGGAAAGGCAAGAGAGAGCTGAAGTGCTATAAGTGTGGAGAGGTAGGACATTTTAAGAAGAATTGTCCTAAGTGGAAAAATCAGAAGGGAGAAAAAGGAGGATCTGAGTCTGTGAGTACAGTTGCAGATCAGGAGGTGGAGGATGATCTCTTGGTTGTATCAGATGATCACAGGCACAGCACAGAGATGTGGACCTTGGATTCAGCCTGTTCTCATCATTACACTCCCAACCGGTCGTGGTTCAGTACTTACACAGAGGTTGAGGAGGGGAATGTGACTCTTGGAGATAATCACCCTTGCAAGGTGGCAGGTATTGGCACAGTGAGGGTGAGGATGTTTGATGGTATGGTGCGCACTCTTACCAGTGTGAAGCATGTTCCAGAACTCAAGAAGAATCTGGTATCACTGGGGTACTTGGAGCGGACTGGATACAGCTTCAGCAGTCGTGCCAGGAGTGGAGTTCTGAACATCTCCAATGGAGCCATGGTGGTGATGAGAGGGAGGAGGCTGGAAAATAATCTATACAAGATGGAGGGCTCTGTGATGACTGTGAAATCTGAGGTGGCAGCTGTGGAGCAAGATCCCCGGGATGTGTACAGGATGTGGCATTACCGCCTGGGCCACATGGGAGACAAGGGGATGAAAGAACTGAGCAAGAGAGGTCTGCTTCCAGACTTGAGTAGCGGAGATATGGAGATCTGTGAGCCTTGTCAGATGGGAAAGCAGAGGAGAGTACAGTTCTCAGTCAGCACAGCTAGGAGTGCTGAACCCCTGGAGTTAGTACACACAGATGTCTGGGGACCAGCCCCAGTTTCTGCAAGGAATGGGGCCAGATACTTTATGACCCTGATAGATGATTTCTCAAGGAAGCTGTGGATCTACTTTATGAAGGAGAAATCAGAGGTCTTCACCAAGTTCAAAATCTGGAAGGCTGAGGTGGAGAAGGAGCAGGGTAAAAGTGTGAAGTGTCTGAGGTCTGATAATGGCGGGGAATACACCAGCAGGGAGTTCCAGATTTTTTGTGAGGAGTGGGGCATCAGAAGGCACTTCTCGGTGATGGGAACTCCTCAACAGAATGGGGTGGCTGAGAGGATGAACAGAACACTATTGGAAAAGGCAAGATGCTTAAGGCTGCAGGCAGGGCTTCCAAAGATGTTCTGGGTTGACGCAGTAGATGCAGCTAGCTACTTGGTCAATCGGTCACCGCACACCAGGTTAGATGGAGACATTCCAGAGGAGATATGGTCTGGAAGGAAGACAAGCCTAAACCATCTAAGGGTGTTTGGATGCACAGCATATGTGCATGTTGGAGCTGGGGAGCGGAGTAAGTTGGATGCCAGGTCTAAGAAGATGGTGTTCCTAGGCTACCCGCGAGGAGTCAAGGGGTATCGGCTATGGGACCCCTTGGAGAAGAAGGTTGTCATCAGCAGAGATGTAACCTTTGATGAGAGCTCAATCCTCCAGAACAGAAGTGGCATGGATGCACAGCAGGGACTACAGGAGGTAGAACACGGTAACACTAGTCAGACAACCTCCTATACAGTTGTGCCATTTGCTAGTGGACCAGGAGGATTTGAGATTCAGGTGGAGAGGACTGACAGAGGGGGTAGAAGCCAGGGAGTTCAGCAGGATGCAGCTGGACAGGGACTGATACTGGGATCGCACAGCAAAGGCCCAGGAGGAACGTGCGACCACCAGTTCGATACGGCTTTGAGGATTCGTTGTCATATGCCCTGGTGACAGCGAATGGAGACCCTTTCACCTATGAGGAGGCTATGGAAAGTCAGGATAGAGATAGGTGGATCCATGCTATGGCAGAGGAAATGCAGTCTCTTCACAGAAATAATACGTGGCAGGTGGTCCAGCTGCCACAAGGAAAGAAACCCATTGGTTGTAAATGGGTTTATCAGCGCAAGGAAGGAGCTTCAGAACAAGAGGGTATCAGGTATAAGGCAAGACTAGTGGCCAAAGGATACTCTCAGAAAGAAGGCATCGATTATGGTGAGATATTTTCTCCAGTTGTCAGGCACACTTCCATCAGACTATTATTGAGTATTGTAGCAGCTCAGGACTTGGAGCTGGAGCAGATGGATGTGAAGACAGCATTCCTCCATGGTCATTTGGAGGAGAGCATCTACATGGAGCAGCCACCAGGGTTTAGAGAACCAAGATCAGATGGGAAAGTCTGTTTGCTGAAGAAATCTCTGTATGGGCTGAAGCAGTCGCCGAGGCAGTGGTACAAGAGATTTGACACTTATGTTAGGAGCATTGGACTTTCCAGGTGTGAGTATGATTCTTGTGTGTATGTTAAATCTCTGGATGATGGGTCTAGGATGTACTTACTCTTGTATGTAGATGACATGCTGATAGCATGCAAGAGTAAGAAGGCTGTACAGGAACTGAAGATAGCTTTGTCTCGGGAGTTTGAGATGAAGGATCTGGGGCCAGCCAGGAAGATCCTAGGGATGGAAATCATCAGAGATAGATCCAAAGGTGTGCTGCATCTGAGTCAGGGTGGCTACATTAAAAAGATTCTGGAGCGATATGGGATGAAGGATGCCAAACCGACAGCACTACCTTTGGCAGCACATTTTTCCTTATCGAAGACCATGTCACCACAGACTGAGGTGGAGGCTCAGGAGATGGAGAAGGTACCATATGCTTCTGGTGTTGGGAGCCTTATGTATGCCATGGTATGTTGTAGGCCAGACATAGCCCATGCAGTGAGCCAGGTGAGCAGGTTCATGGCGCAGCCTGGTAGGGAGCACTGGCGAGCACTGAAGGGAATCTTCAGGTACTTGGTAGGTACAGTTGGGGTTGGTATTTGCTATGGACAGCAAGAAATGCTGAGAGATCCAACTTATCCAAGGAGGCTCGTGGGCAGTTATATGGGTATGTGGATGCAGACTTTGGTGGAGATGTGGACACTAGGAGATCCACAACAGGCTTTGTGTTCAGCCTGTTTGGTGGTCCAGTATCGTGGAGATCATGTCTGCAGCCCATCACAGCCTTATCTACCACGGAGGCAGAATACATAGGTATCACAGAGGCAGCAAAGGAAGCTCTTTGGCTGAAGGGCTTGATGCTGGAGATGGGACTTGATCAGAAGGTTGTCCAGGTGCATAGTGACAGCCAGAGTGCTCTGATGCTTGCGCAGAATGCAGTCTATCATGCCAGGACGAAGCACATTGACTCAGATACCACAGGATCAGAGAGCTGGTGGAAGATGGTGAGGTGGAGCTGGTGAAGGTATACACCAAAGAAAATCCAGCAGATGCACTGACTAAGGTTCTTCCACGGGACAGTTTTCAAAAGTGTATTTCGTTGTTAAAGCTGATGGACACAGTGGACGTGCTGAGGCCTTGAAAGCACCAAGGTGGAGATTGTTGGGCCTGGTGTGGTGCTATCAAGGCCCAGGTGGGCTAACTTGTATTGGGCTGGGTTTGAGTCCAAGGGTTGAGATTAAATCAAGTCACGGGTGTACACGGGCTTGGGGATTAGTTTAATCTCATTGGTTTAGTCCATGGGAGTTTTTTGTTGAGTCTGGGCCTGGCCCACTTCGTGGATGTATTTAAACCCTAGTCTCTAGGGTTTGGATGAAAAGAGAGAACAGATTCTTTTCTCCCAAAAATTTCCTTCTCTCATCATAGGGCGGCAGCCCTTTCTTTCTCCTCCCCATCTTCCTTCTTTGGTTCAAGAAGTAAACCTAACAGGATTGGGAATCCTTAGTTCTAGTTCTTGTTGAACGGGGAATCCCATTGCTATTCATCAAGGTCTAAACCTAACAGGATTAGGAATCCTTAGTTCTAGTTCTTGTTCAACAGGGAATCCCATTGCTATTAATCACAGGTCTAAACCCCAACACTTCCTACTCTCTTACCGAGCTCTTGATCACTGATTGAAACCGCTAGACCCTTTGGCATCTCTTGTGCTAAGCATCTAGCAAGCACAATTGCATCTTCTAAGCCAGCAGAGCCTCCTTGGCCAATAAATGGGAGCATAACATGCATTGCATCCCCTGCGACTGTCATGGTGCCTCGCCAGAGGTTGGCAAAGAGCAAGTGCCATGGAGCTCGATACCTAAGATGCGCGAGGCTCAACGAACTGATATCACAATGCTTCACGATTTCAATCACCTCAGGAGGAAATTCTTTTAGCGACTCCAATGCAACTTCTTTGATAAGCTCAGGATCCTTCTGGTCATTTGAATCTAATCCAAATCTTCAAGAAGTTAGCTTTCCTCTAATGGCTCTAAATTAAGCAATGATATGGTTCATAACATATAAAACTTTAGTGAGATTAGTTCCCTGACATTGTTGCTATATTAGCTATGTATTACCTTGAAAATGACATGGCTGACCGACAAACCAATGGACTAACTTTTCATCAACTGGAATCCTTCCAAAGACGACCCCAGCACTCCTCAGCCGAAAGAAATAGCTGTCAAAGTTGTGACCATCCGAATAGCTAGTAAAACCTAGCACAATAGATCTTGGAAAAACCTTTGGGGCCTGCAGTCCTAAAGATTTTGCTATGACTGAATTTGATCCATCACAACCAATTAGAACCTACAATAGCATATTCCAGTAAAGTTGAGGGATCATTAACAATTTGCTTTCAGATTTGTTGTCATCACATAAAAACATAAAATTTGAGACCCAAATGCTTACTACTAACACGGAAATTAAAGAATGTCCTTGGAACATTTAAAGCAGACTACTACTAAGAAGTGATTTGATATAACGGTTTCACCTTGTCCTAATTGATTTTTATGTGTTAATTCATCATTTTACATAATGATTAAACTCAACTCAACTCAACTCATCTAAGCCTTCTCCCAACTACATGGGATCGGCTACATGAATATGCTTCCTCCACTCTTCTCTATTTAGGACCAAGTCGATATTCAAATTAGAAATAGTTATATATTTTTTAATTATCTCTGTCCATGTTAGTTTAGGTTTATCTCTACCTCTATCCTTACCATGGATTGTTAAAAGATCACTCTTTCTAATTGAAGCATCTAAAGGTCTACGTTGTATATGTGCAAACCATCGTAATCGATTTTCTTTTATTTTATCTTTAATTGGAGCTACTCCTATCATTTCTCTTATATGTTTATTTCTAATTCTATCTTTTAAAGTTTTACCACATATCCATCTTAACATACGCATCTTAATTTTACATAATGATTATGAAAAAATTTTGGGATAGTTTTGTTTCTTCTGATGCTTGCATTTTACTGTTTAGAATATTTACGAAAAGTTAAAAAAATATTGGTATAAAAGGTATTCCCTGATCCTGAAAAATCACTAAGATGTTATAGACTAGTTCGGCTATTTATTAGGTAGATTTAGATAGAGTTTTCGAGTAAAATTGATAATATTTGAGGTTAAATTTAACTCAATTTTGGGGACTCAACCTTTTTTTAACTTGAAGAGGAATTTAACTCAATTTTGGGGACTCAAACCTCACTGGCATAAATAGAGGTATTGTAACCCAGTTTTATCAAATTACTTAAAGAAAAAAAGAGAGTTCAAAGCTTTTTTTTTCCACTTTATTATTTTATCATTATTTTTATTGCAAGCCCTGAGTTGAGCAGATTGAAGGAACTACTTTCTTTTTCTCTCCAATCTGATCACTTTCTTTAGCCTCCTCATGCCTAAAGGCAAATTTTTTAATGGCTGTTTAATGATATCCTTCTTAGTTGCTCCAAACAAAGGCAAATTAGATACATTTGTGGTAGTATGAAAATATAAACAATACATCATTCAGTTCGTTTAGTAAACTTCATCAAGAAAGAAGAATAGATTTGTTGATTAGTGTTATTGTAAAAACCATCTAATGATGAATCTAAGCATTGAATAACAAAATTATAGAAGAGTTGATAGAAATAAGTAATTATGAAGAAACAAAAGAGGAAACAGAAAAATAATAAAGAAAACTTCTCATGGGAGTAAGTATCACCTTAGCTTTAATTGCAGTGCCTTCATTAGTATATAGAATGGGGAAGGAGGTGATGGGGTCTGATTTAACTGCTACAATTTGGCACCCAAAACGAATTGATCCCATAGGTAAACTGTCAGCCAAGGTTTCGATCAGATCACTCCTTTTTAAGCATCTTAGTCCTTCTTCCCTAACAACAGAAGGAACCCAAATGTGTCATTAGAGGCAGCTTGTGCCACTCTAACAAGATTGTTGGTGTTAGAGAATTTTAATAAAAGTTTGGTTGTTCTCTGAATAATTTGCAACAATTAAGAACAATAGCATGATTTGCTGCTTCTCAATACATCCCCTCAAAGCTACATAACGTGCGTGCTGTGTTAGGTGAAGAGACAAAATGGAACTTCTCTCAGAAAATACGTATCATTCAATAAATCAATTTGGCACCACCTGATTCCATTGCACAGATAATTGTCTCATGCTTACTTCTTTATCAGATTTTTGGGCAATTTCTTTGTAGCCTATTTGCATAGCTTTTTGTTTTCATGCATCGGTGACTAATTTTATGGCACTTGTGATATGACTGATGAAGGAGAAACAGAAAAGAAAAAGAGTTTAAAGCATATGATCATATAAGCTTTTAGTTTTCCCGTGATAGATTGCCAAAGCATTCACCAAGGCTCTTTGGCTCTTTAAGTTTACCAGGCAATGTTTCGTTACAATTTTTATATAATTCTACTTTTTTTTCATCTCAAACAGATGAAAATTAACCAAATCATTTATGTGCTATAGCGACAGATGAGGCCCACAGCCAAGTAACAACAAAAGAAATAATCATGCATTATAAACTCTCCTTTTACCACATTTCTCCCTCGCAGTTACCTACTGCTTAAAGTTTACTACTGGAAAACTGAAGCAAAACTCTTTTTTATCTCCATATTTCTTCAGGTTAACAAGCCGATAAACCTTTAGCTCTTATCCAATACCATTTCTTATTCTCCTGGAAGAGGGGAGGCCAGGGCTAGTTTGTAATAAATCTAGAACCAAAAAACTCTCAGAAATACGAAAGTGATTAAGCTTTTCTAAGAAAACCCTATGCAAACTTGAGCATTTACCAAAAGTGCTAAAGGTGTTTTACTCAGTCACATGCAACTCATATTTGCAGACCCATTTTAAATCATCATTAATATAGGCTCAATTTGAAGTTCATGTTGATAAGTTTATTTTCACAAGAATGCATGGAGAACTCTGATTAGTCTACCCTCCGTACCCTCTTCCAAAGAAATATCATCGATCCTAGTATTGCATCAAGCATTAGCTGTTAAACAAAAACACTCATGGGTATACCTGCATGGAGTTATTTGCATCTCGTTCTTGTGAAGCCACATAACCCGTGCCCTGAATATAGTTTGCAAAATCAGACTTGAAATTCTTGGTACCTTGATGGTAACATAGGAAAAAAGATAACATAAAGTGCTGCAACTATGTTATGATATGCTGATAATGATGACCATGATAATTTATGCTCGATAATCTATACTATATTACAAAAAGCATAAAGGGGGTTTCTTTTGGATGTGCCATATGCCGACAAATGGAATTTATTTGATTCACAAGTATATAACAATCATCAACATGGGTTGTTGTGAAAAGGAAAACATGCACATGGCTAACTAACATCTGATGGGATCATTTGGACACCCTAAATTCCTTCTCACTATCCTAACTAACAACTAACTAAAAAATTATTCATCCTCTATCACTATTTCCCTCTGTAGCAGACTTAGCCACCTCCAATCTCTATCTTCCATGTTGACTTTTATTTTTGTTTTTTCTTAACTTATGTAATATTATTTATCATCTTTGTATGTATCCAAAAACACACAAACACACACACAACATCTCAAGGATACATACTCTGTTAGAAGGATAGCTTTTTTTCCGTAATTCTGTACCAATGCCAAGTTGATCGAGTGCACGCCAACCATTGATGTAAATACCAATTGCTGCCCCTGAAGCCCGGAGGGTGACATATTTCTCCAAAATGAGACTATGTATTCCTTTCCTGCACAAGTTTGCATGAAAAAGAAATCAAATGTAACTCTGAATCTAACCAGTAAAATTATTCCACTATTTGTGCAGAAAATGTACTGGGAGATGATGACGGGTTGTTAAAAAGGATCAAATCTCCACGATATAGCAGCTATATTGTAACCCCCCATAAATTATCATGGGGGAACGTAACTCTTAGTAATTACTTCTGGAGACACCTGGCATCCCGGGGAAAAACCTTCTTGGCGTTTAGACTTTTGACATGACGTTAAGGCCCTTTATTTGACGAACGCCCTGACTTAACGATTGAATGGTATGATGTTAAGGCCCTTTATTGACGAACGCCCTGACTTGACGATTGAATGGCCTAGTCGTCGCGCGTCTTTGAGTGCACCGAAGCGTTGCATTAGGGGATTATTTATATGATGGAGGGGGACTCCCTCCATCATCCTAGCGTTCGCTTCCATGCTTCCATCAGGTAATCCCCTGTCTCTCAGAGAGCCTGAGAGAGAGAAAGAGAGAGAGTATCAGGAGAGAGAAGAGAGAGAGACAGCGGGAGAGAGAGAAAGCAAGCGGGAGAGAAAGAAAGAGAAAGCGAGCGAGAGAGAGCAGAGAGACAGAGAGATCGAGGGGGATAGTGTAGTAGTGAACCCGGTCGTCCCCCTTGGTTCGGCCCGGCGGCGTGCTCGCCGCCGCGCCGGGCCTGATACTTGGTCGACGACCCCGCCGGCACCGGGGGAGGCGTCCGGCGGAGTGGTGGCGGTGAAAGAGGAGAGAGAGAGGGCCAATCGGCCTCTCTCATGCGGTGACGGAAGCCAAACCGGCTTCCGTCGGTTGGTTCAGGCTCGGCGGCGTGCTCGCCGCCTCGCCGGGCCTGAGCTCCGGGCCGGCGCCTCCACCGGCGCCGGGCGTGCGTCCGGTGGAGGTCCGGCCGGCCATGGTGGCCAGCCGTGCCGCCGGCACTGTTGGAGCCGTGCGAACGATTAGAGAGAAATTGAAGAAATTAAAGATGAATTGAGTGAAATTGATGAGGATGGATTCAAGGGGGAGGCAAGTCACGACGACAGCCGGCTCCGGTCCGGCCAATGGTGGCCGGACCGCCCCCAATTTCGCCGGAGAAGTCGCTGGCATGGTGACAGCCCGAACGGATGAAATCGAAGAGTGAAAAGATGATTTAGAAGAATAATAGAGGGAGTGTGGCCGGCCGCGGCGGCGGCCGGCTCTGGCCCGGCCTCCGGTGGCCGGACCGCCGTGGATTCGGCCGGCGGCGGCCCTGGCCGCCGGCATCTATTCAATCCCCTGTTTCGGAAGAAACAGGGGATCGGTGATAAAAGGCTGAACCGGGCCGGCTGGGCCGGTCGATTCAGGCCTTTTGGGCCGTGCAGCATAGGTAGTTTAGGCTGATTTTTGGGCCCTGTAATGGGCCGGGTTTAGAAAAATATTTATATGGCTAGAATCTTGGTGAATTCTAGTTTCATGGGATATTTTTACTTCCCCAATTGGGTGTGTGTAGTGGGAGATATTCGAGCCCAAAGTAGGGCCCGTGAACTAGTCTGGTAGAAATCCTAAGGGTCATTTTAATATTCTTTACTAAAAATTAATTGTGTAAATGATCCTGTAGGTGCTCAGACATCTGACTAGCTTATTTATACTTGTTGGATTGCGTGCGGAGGTAAGTAAGCCAGTTATCAGTTTATTAAATAATTTATTTCAGGATATGCGTAGTTAAATAGTGAATTGTTATTGGCTAAATTTGTAAGTAGATGAATATTATGAATACATGGCTATTTATGTACTATGATTTCATGTGTGGATGCTATGCATGAGAGATGCAGTTATTATGCATGTGAGATGCTGTTGCTATGCATGTGAGATGCTGTTGCTATGCATGAGAGATGCAGTGCTATGCATGAGAGATGCAGTTAGTATGACATTGATGTGATATTACATGCAATTATCCAGTAAGTATAATCCACTGTTTTGCTACATGATTGATGTATTGATGTATTGATGTGATGTGAGGTACTGTTATGTGTCGCCGCGGCTCTCTTTATCATATCATATCCTGGTATTTCGACCCTACTTCAGTAGGGGGGATACTTGTTGGTACACTATGGTATTTCGACCCTACTTCAGTAGGGGGGATACTTGTTGGTACACTATGGTATTTCAACCCTACTTCTGTAGGGGAGATACTTGTTGATACACTATGGTATTTCGATCCTACTTCAGTAGGGGGATACTTGTTGGTACGCTATGGTATTTCGACCCTACTTCAGTAGGGGGGATACTTGTTGGTACACTATGGTATTTCGACCCTACTTCAGTAGGGGGGATACTTGTTGGTACGCTATTGAGATATTGCAGGGCCGTGGGTCACATTTACAGTTACCATTGAGAGTATAAACAGTGGGTTTACTTATATAGTATAATTGAGCAGTTATGGATGCAAATGATTGGTATTATTCATAAGTGCCGCCGCGGTTCTCCTTTGCTATGGCCATACACATCTAGAGGATGTGCTCAGATGAGGCATTGCAGGGCCGTGGGACACGCATGATATAATACTTACATTGCATAATGGAGTGATTGTGAATGCAAAAGAATGAATTATATTATATGTGCCGCCGCGGCTCTCCTTTGTTATGGGGCATTGCAGGGCCGTGGGACACATATGATATAATATAACAATTGGAATGCTTTATATGCACTGATAATTTGCTATGATATAATACAACAATGATGAGTGCAAATGATTTGAATTATATTTATATGTGCCACAACGACTCTCCTTTGTTATGGGGCATTGCAGGGCCTTGGGACACATATGATATAATATAACAATGATGGGTTTACTTACATTGCATATTTGAGTATTGTGAAATGTTTATGCATGCAGATCATTTATATGCTTATTGATTGCTATGCTATGATTTGACTGTATAACGTGGTTTACTTACTGAGAGCAATCTCACAAAAATATTATAATGTTTTTGCTACAGGACCATGAGATTTGAGAATAACATGTTGGAGTGATGGACCTCAACTCAAATAAAATATAGATTTTGTTTTATTGCTATACCAGTGTATTTATGTGTAGGGCTTGATGCCCAGACTATATTATTGTGGTGTGTAAGGAACCATAGGTTCGTTGGAGCTTCTATTTTGTGGATTCATATGTTGATGTAACCCCAGTAATGCTTATGTGTAGGGCTTGTAGCCCAAAGCTTTAGTTATGGATTGTATTAAAGACATGGACTTGAATGATATATAGGTTGTTGCTTTTCTTGAATTCAGTGTCATGTTTCGGGACGCCTAGCGTGCCCGGCACGCGGCGGGTTGTCACCCTAGCTCAAAATTTTTGGGTCTGGGGCGCGACAGCTTTTATGGTATCAGAGCACTAGGTTATGACCCTAGGGACACAGACATATTGACATGATACAGTTATGACCCTAGGGACACAGACATATGGACATGATAATACGTAGAGAACATATTTTGATGACATTATACTTAGAGTCACCTGACACATTAATTTATGACGATATTAACCACATCTGATTTACCAGGAATTAGTTATGGCTCGCCATACTAGGAGCTAACTGTATGAGGAGACTCTGTGGCCGGTAATGCTGATCAGCTGGTGGGTTAAGAAACTACTGAGGTATGGCCCCTGCCAACCTAGTAGGAGCTGAGCACCAGCGATTCCAGTCCGAGATGCTTCAAGCTCTCTCGGGTATGGCGCAGTCTATGCAGGACATGCAGCATCAGAGTGCGCAGCGGAAGCATGGTGGGCCCATAACCCACAAGACCCAGGTTATGATCTTAGGGACATATGCATAATGACACTCTAGGCAAAATACTTGGATGACATTGAGACAATTATGACTTTCAAGGAATTTCATGAATTATGCTTTGGGAGCTTGAAATTTAAAGTTTATCAAGACATTAATTGAATTACAAGTCTGATAGGAATTGAGAATGAACCATCGCAAGTCAATAATATTATGTGGGCTCCCTAGCTGGTAGCCTTGATCAGTAAGGAGGTCAAGGGGCTTCTAGAGGTTTTAGTTCCATTAAACTTGTTGGAAATGATTCGTAGCAATTTTAGACCTTTAAATAATATGGGTAGATGAAATTTTAATTGGATATGCAATAAAAGACAGATGAATATATGGAATATGATATAGTAATTGCAATTGATGACTAATATAACTAAACACCATTATGTCCATATTGTAATTGAATCGATATATGGATCTTGAGGTATTAAATCTGAATTTGAATGTGGATGAATATAATGAATTTTAATTGTAGAACTTACATTATTGATATTGTAAGATTATGAACTCATCTGCTAGTTATAGGGATGATTAATATTGATGATATTTTGGGAATGGAATAGTTAATTACATGTTTTTGATTAATCATAATTGAGTACTTTCTGAATTTGAGTATGGATGGATAAATTATAATTTTACTAAGAGAACTTTTATTATGGATTTGCATGTTCAAAACTGATTGTTAATTGCTAGATAGATGATGGTTGATATTGATGCTAACAAAATAGTCGAATACATATTACGTCATGATGGACTATTTAGGAAAAGTATAAAATTTTAAATTCTGAGATAATTATTGTTTAAGTTTTGAGAATAGTAGACTTTGGAATTAATTTTGGCTATGCATGATCAAATATTTAATTTCAAGGATGAAATTGTAGTGGGATGAGATATTAATATTTGTTTCTGATTTAGTAGTAAAATGAGTAAATTGAATTGGTATTCATTTGTCTCACTCTTCTAATTCAATGATGTAATCATAGAGCTTGGTGGGTTAAGCTGAATTTCTGTCCAACCTTCCACCCTCAAGTAATAGACAACTACAGAAACTAATAAGATTTTAGATATTATACTGTGAGTAATGAATTTAAGAGGTGCTTGGTATTGTTCTTACCCTTAATGAAATTGCTTATTTATTACCAAGCCAATATTCAAATGGATTCATTTCAATTGTCTACAATATAAGGTATAGATTTCCTTCATATTGAGATGATGTGAGAGCGACAATTTTGAACTGAGCTTGTTTAGCAGCTATGAAAAGTATCATTAATCAAAGCAGCTTCATGTAGCTCTGAGTTAATAGAAAAGTTATGTTAATGATCAAAAGAAAGATTTGAAATTTCAGGGTAAAGACCATTGGAAGTTGTGCTAACCGATAATGTTATGAGGTCCGTTAGAGGAGACTTGAGCCACAAAACATTGGGTCATTTGAAACTTTGATCAAGATAAAGGTAGTGTCTTATAGCTTAACACTGCTTTCATTACTCTTTGGGTGTTCAATGTGTTTCATACCTTTATGACTGACGAGGTGTATTTCAAACCCCCGTGATGTGTAGAACTTGAACCAATTTAGCTTAAGAAAGAATTGACCTATGAAGATCATTTTGTGCACATTGTGGACCGCAAGGATTAAGTTCTGAGATGGAGTAGTATTCCTTATGTCAAAGTTCAGCGGAGTAATTATTCTGAGAGAGATTATCTGGGAGTCTAAGGAGAAAATGAGAAAGAAACGTCCATAATTATTTGTATCTTATTTCAGATCAACGATGCATCGATGACGGTGACTTTTGAATGAAATTTAGTTGATTATGAGATAGAAAATTTGGATTTGAATTCTATAAGATGTATATCAAATTTCGAGGACGAAATTTTTATAAGGGGGGAGAATGTAACCCCCCATAAATTATCATGGGGGAACGTAACTCTTAGTAATTACTTCTGGAGACACCTGGCATCCCGGGGAAAACCTTCTTGGCGTTTAGACTTTTGACATGACGTTAAGGCCCTTTATTTGACGAACGCCCTGACTTGACGATTGAATGGTATGACGTTAAGGCCCTTTATTTGACGAACGCCCTGACTTGACGATTGAATGGCCTAGTCGTCGCGCGTCTTTTGAGTGCACCGAAGCGTTGCATTAGGGGATTATTTATATGATGGAGGGGGGACTCCCTCCATCATCCTGGCGTTCGCTTCCATGCTTCCATCAGGTAATCCCCTGTCTCTCAGAGAGCCTGAGAGAGAGAGAAGAGAGAGAGTATCAGGAGAGAGGAAGAGAGAGAGAGAGAGAGAGAGAGAGAGAGAGAAAGCAGGGAGAGAAAGAAAGAGAAAGCGAGAGAGAGAGAGAGAGAGACAGAGATCGAGGGGGATAGTGTAGTAGTGAACCCGGTCGTCCCCCTTGGTTCAGGCCCGGCGGCGTGCTCGCCGCCGCGCCGGGCCTGATACTTGGTCGACCCCGCCGGCGCCGGGGGAGGCGTCCGGCGGAGTGGTGGCGGTGAAAGAGGAGAGAGAGGGCCAATCGGCCTCTCTCTCATGCGGTGACGGAAGCCAAACCGGCTTCCGTCGGTTGGTTCAGGCCCGGCGGCGTGCTCGCCGCCTCGCCGGGCCTGAGCTCCGGGCTGGCGCCTCCACCGGCGCCGGGCGTGCGTCCGGTGGAGGTCCGGCCGGCCATGGTGGCCAGCCGTGCCGCCGGCACTGTTGGAGCCGTGCGGACGATTAGAGAGAAATTAAAGAAATTAAAGATGAATTGAGTGAAATTGATGAGGATGGATTCAAGGGGGAGGCAAGTCACGACGACAGCCGGCTCCGGTCCGGCCAATGGTGGCCGGACCGCCCCCAATTTTGCTGGAGAAGTCGCTGGCATGGTGACAGCCCGAACGGATGAAATCGGAGAGTGAAAAGATGATTTAGAAAGAATAATAGAGGGAGTGTGGCCGGCCGCGGCGGCGGCCGGCTCTGGCCCGGCCTACGGTGGCCGGACCGCTGTGGATTCGGCCGGCGGCGGCCCTGGCCGCCGGCATCTATTCAATCCCCTGTTTCAGAAGAAACAGGGGATCGGGTGACAAAAGGCTGAACCGGGCCGGCTGGGCCGGCCGGTTCAGGCCTTTTGGGCCGTGCAGCATAGGTAGTTTAGGCTGGTTTTTGGGCCCTGTAACGGGCCGGGTTTAGAAAAATATTTATATGGCTAGAATCTTGGTGAATTCTAGTTTCATGGGGTATTTTTACTTCCCCAATTGGGTGTGTGTAGTGGGAGATATTCGAGCCCAAAGTAGGGCCCGTGAACTAGTCTGGGTAGAAATCCTAAGGGTCATTTTAATATTCTTTACTAATAAATTAATTGTGTAAATGATCCTGTAGGTGCTCAGACATCTGACTAGCTTATTTATACTTGTTGGATTGCGTGCGGAGGTAAGTAAGCCAGTTATCAGTTTATTAAATAATTTATTTCAGGATATGCGATTTAAATAGTGAATTGTTATTGGCTAAATTTGTAAGTAGATGAATATTATGAATACATGGCTATTTATGTACTATGATTTCATGTGTGGATGCTATGCATGAGAGATGCAGTTATTATGCATGTGAGATGCTGTTGCTATGCATGAGAGATGCAGTTGCTATGCATGAGAGATGCAGTTATTATGCATGAGAGATGCAGTTAGTATGACATTGATGTGATATATTACATGCAATTATCCAGTAAGTATAATCCACTGTTTTGCTACATGATTGATGTATTGATGTATTGATGTGATGTGAGGTACTGTTATGTGTCGCCGCGGCTCTCCTTTATCATGTCATATCCTGGTATTTCGACCCTACTTCAGTAGGGGGATACTTGTTGGTACACTATGGTATTTCGACCCTACTTCAGTAGGGGGGATACTTGTTGGTACACTATGGTATTTCAACCCTACTTCTGTAGGGGGGATACTTGTTGATACACTATGGTATTTCGACCCTACTTCAGTAGGGGGGATACTTGTTGGTACGCTATGGTATTTCGACCCTACTTCAGTAGGGGGGATACTTGTTGGTACACTATGGTATTTCGACCCTACTTCAGTAGGGGGGATACTTGTTGGTACGCTATTGAGATATTGCAGGGCCGTGGGTCACATTTACAGTTACCATTGAGAGTATAAACAGTGGGTTTACTTATATAGTATAATTGAGCAGTTATGGATGCAAATGATTGGTATTATATTCATAAGTGCCGCCGCGGTTCTCCTTTGCTATGGCTATACACATCTAGAGGATGTGCTCAGATGAGGCATTGCAGGGCCGTGGGACACGCATGATATAATACTTACATTGCATAATGGAGTGATTGTGAATGCAAAAGAATGAATTATATTTATATGTGCCGCCGCGGCTCTCCTTTGTTATGGGGCATTGCAGGGCCGTGGGACACGTATGATATAATATAACAATTGGAATGCTTTATATGCACTGATAATTTACTATGATATAATACAACAATGATGAGTGTAAATGATTTGAATTATATTTATATGTGCCACAACGACTCTCCTTTGTTATGGGGCATTGCAGGGCCTTGGGACACATATGATATAATATAACAATGATGTGTTTACTTACATTGCATATTTGAGTAATTATGAAATGTTTATACATGCAGATCATTTATATGCTTATTGATTGCTATGCTATGATTTGACTGTATAACGTGGTTTACTTACTGAGAGCAATCTCACAAAAATATTATAATATTTTTGCTACAGGACCATGAGATTTGAGAATAACATGTTGGAGTGATGGACCTCAACTCAAATAAAATATAGATTTTGTTTTATTGCTATACCAGTGTATTTATGTGTAGGGCTCGATGCCCAGACTATATTATTGTGGTGTGTAAGGAACCATAGGTTCGTTGGAGCTTCTATTTTGTGGATTCATATGTTGATGTAACCCCAGTAATGCTTATGTGTAGGGCTTGTAGCCCAAAGCTTTAGTTATGGATTGTATTAAACATGGACTTGAATGATATATAGGTTGTTGCTTTTCTTGAATTCAGTGTCATGTTTCGGGACACCTTGCGTGCCCGGCACGCGGCGGATTGTCACTCTAGCTCAAAATTTTTGGGTCTGGGGCGTGACATATATACATATAGTGTTTGGCACCCTTTTCTTCCTTCTTATCTATCAGATGCAATGGAGTTGGTCCTGATGCTCTAAATGGGAAACCAGATTTCTAAGGGTATACATAGCATAAAATGGATCAATGTTCATTTTGATAGTACCATCATAAAATTTTGCACAATTTGTCTTTGTAGAGGAGCTGGATTACCTCTGTTAGTGTGAAAATTTAAAAGCAGAGTAAAATATGCAATTACCAATTAGACACTAAAGAGGGAAAAGCATCTACCAATCAACAATCAACTTGAGTTTCTGGATAGAACCTGCTGATATTAACCGAACCAAAGACTTTTGGGTTGGATTTATTAGCATTGATCGACCATTTCTTTTTATTTTTAAGAAAAGGGATGGCAGGAGCCAGATTTCAACTGATATCCATGTCTGACCTTTGGAAACCTAGAGAAGGAGAGGAAGTCCTCTGGGATGCATTCCGAGTGGTCCCAAGGTTTGAAGCAGACCACAAAATAATGAGACAACAATACATCATAAGAAAAGGAGTCAGGCCAATTGCAGTGAGATGTCTTTGAGAGAGTGAAACATTGTTGTGAGATTTTTTTTTTTGGTGTCACAACTAGTGCTTAATTCATATGGTGACCCTCCTACTTAGGCAACTAGAAATTAGGACGAATGATCTTTAAAAGAAGGCCTCCGAAGCAAGGAATTTATACCTGTGAAGAGCTAAAGCAGTGGCAAGCCCACAGATTCCTCCTCCCACAATGACAATATCATGGTGCTCCTCCACTGAGCCCATCTCCCGTTTCCTTTCTCCTCCTCACTTCACCTTCCTCCCTATAATTATATATATGGCCTCCACTGCAACCTATTTCATGATGTCTTTCCTCTGGGTAGACAAACATTAATCTCTTTGGTTAAAAAAATATTATAATACGTCAGAGTCTATGCCTCCATTTACGGTTCAGCAAAGTTGTCCATGTGATGTGCTTTGGGTTTTGCCGATGCGTACAAAATTTGGTCTTAAAATATATTATTTTATTTCAGTCCAAAAATTATTAAATAACGGTCGCAATGTTAAGTGATGGCCAAATACTTATCATTATTTAAATTTTAGTTATTAATATTTAATAAAATATGGTGTCCTTGCTGAGGTTATAGCATCCCGTATCTGGGAACTCCAGAATATTAATATCAGCGAAATTGTTTATGAAAAATGCTTCGTGATAATTTGTTCGTTTTGTGATACGCTGTTTTACAAACAGAGTGTCTTCTTCTTAAAATAAATATTAAACTCTATTTTCATCAAAATTCATAGAATAAAACCTTTAAACGACCTGATTAATATTCTAATAATCTGAATCAACCCATTTAATGGGTTCTTTTATTTATAAATAGAGAAAGACTCATAAAGACAATTAATCAACATCAAACCAAATAACTAGGTCTATTTTTATTTCCATCAAATCTATTTCTTTTTTCTCATAAATTAAATTAATTTTTTTATTAGTAAATTTTAGATCCTTCGTTCTACAAAATTTATTTGCAATGATGACTTTAAAGAACCATCACCACGGGAAACTTTCAGCTCCCTCGTCCCTGCCGACGTCGCGCTGCCACCTTTCCTGCCCTCATTAATTCTTCTTCCTTCTTCCTTCTACCTAATCGTACCTTCGCTGCCGTCGACCTCCTCCCTCCCCCGTCTCTTCTCTTTCCAGCCCGTTGACTTCTTTCACCGCCGCGTAGGACTGAAAATGGATAAGATAAAATTTGACCGTATTCAGATTTATATTTAAATTATATTAAATTTAAATATTTATTTTATAATTTAATCAGATTCAAATATAAATTTGAATATCTAAACTAAAAATTATTTAAATATAATATATAATTTTACGTATATTTTTAGATTGGGATACGGATATCCGTTAAAATAAAAGAAGGCAACGAAATCTCGCTTTCTCAAAAATTCTCGCTTCCTAGCGATCCTCATCCAAATATTTCAACCAATTGGAGGAGAGCTCGTGGATTGTGTGTTTCTTCAAACCCATTCTTGCCCGTCTGATCCCCCAGCAACGACCCCAAATCCCTCCTCCCCCAGCGGGTAACCTCCCTTCGCATGCCTCTTCTATCCCTCTCTCTCCTTGTAATCTCCCCATGGCCCTCGCGAGGGAAAGGGTACTGGAGCTGGAGAGGATCGCCAGGTGATTTTCGCGAAGCGGCGAACTGAGTATCATAATTTTTTTAATTTTTTTAAATAGATATCATAATTTTATAAGGTATCGTAATTTTATAACTATGATGTCGTAATTTTACAAATGAGGTATCGTAATTTTTTTCGGTAAAGATCGTAAAACTTTGCCTTAACATTTTCTGAATGAGTGTCGTAATTTTATAAATATGATATCGTAAATTTACAACTCGGGTGTCATAAATTTTTTTTACATTCTGAATGGATATCGTAATTTTATAACTACGGTGTTGTAATTTTATAACTGGAGTGTCATAAATTTTTTTTTTTGATCAAGATATCGTAAAGCTTTGCCTTAACGTTTTCTGAATAGGTATCGTAATTTTATAGCTACTGTATTGTAAATTTACAACTAGGGTGCCATAATTTTTTTTTTTTACTTTCTGAATGGGTACGTAATTTTATAAATGGAATGTCTTAATATTTTTTCGAAAGGTAAGCCGTCATGTTCTATTCTATCAGGAACAGCGTATCACTTATAAATTCGTAATCATAATCTCTGTTATCTCGTTCTATCGTGTTAAGCTATATAGGATGTATGACTAATAAAAATAGACTCACGTAAATTTACTACATTAGATGCGCTGCATAAAATCTTTTCTTTTTTAAGTATAGACCCGGCCTAAATTAGTTTGAGCCTTGGCCATGGTCAGCTAAAAGTTGGGCCAATTTGATACACTGTGGGCCTGTTGGAGACCACTTCCAACCTTAATTTTGCAAGTAGTCAGTTTTGTCTTGGATAGTACGTGCATACTCATGCGTAAGTTTCGTATGCAGAGAGAAAAAAAAAAAAAAATCCGCACACAAATAATATTAGAGATATTTTGCGCATAAGCTGTCTTTGAGAAGAGGGAGTCGGTGATTTTAGGATCAGATAGCGTGCGCATGTCTGCACGGCAATTTTAACCTCAACCTTCTTTCCTTAACCTCAGCAACCCTGCTCCAATCTTTTTCTGTAGCTCCTGGTTGTTGACCATATTCTCTAGAGCCATGGACATCTCTCATGCCAAGAACAATTGCATCTTTTAAGCGATCAGAGCCTCCTTGATCAAGGAGTGGGCTCATCACATGCGCTAAATCCTCTCCAACTGTTAACCATGTGATGATGCCTGATCATCGGTTTCGAACGTCGGAAGAAGAAAGCTACTTAATCTGCGGTCCCACGCCTGATCAGATGGCATGCAAAAAGTTTTAAGACTGAGGGATGCTCCGGTTAAGACCCTCTGACGCTCAAGTCAGTAATCGAGGTCATAGCTGAGGGAGAGCTCAGACAAGCTCTGAGAAGAAAAAATGAGTCCTTCGAAAGGGGGGAATCCCTTTCTGGGTATTAGGGTAGCGAGTGTATGAGTTTGCGTACCTTGTTCCTGAGTGGAACATACCCTTTTATAGGGGGTTGATACTTGCACAACCATGGAGTTCCGTAAGAAAGGAATGTCCGCGGGGTTTATGGGGTTGCATGAATTTGGGCTGGTCGGTGGGTCCTGTCTCATCGGAGAGGGGAAAATGGTGGTTGGTGAGCTACGTCCCATCGGTCAGTGGGGCTGACAGATAGTTAGGTCCAGTCCCATCAGCAGCGTGGCCAGTGGGTAGTTGGGCCTAGAGATGCTAGGCGGCGCGTGTCAGAAGGACGGCGGCGCGAACAGCCAGGACCGTTTGGGGCTGACCTGAGACAGCCTTGACCCCCCAGAGGGTGCCGAGGCCAAGCAGGGCCGACTCGGCTGACCTAAAGATGCCAGAGCGGGGTTGACCAGGGAAGGTCGGGGCTGACTTGGCCGACTCAAAGACGCCGGGGCCGAGCGGGCCGACCAGGGAAGGTCGGGGCCGACTCGGCCGACTCGGAGATGCCGGGGCCGAACGGGGCCGACCAGGCAAGGTCGGGGCTGACTCGGCCGACTTAGAGATGCCGAGGCCGAGCGGGGCCGATCAGGGAAGATCGGGCCGACTCGGTCGACATGGAGATGCCGGGGCCGAGCGGGGCCGACCAGGGAAGGTCGGGGCCAACTTGGCCGATTTGGAGACGCCGGGGCCGAGCGGGGCCGATCAGGGAAGGTTGGGGTCGACTTGGCCGACATGGAGATGATGGGGCCGAGCGGGGCCGACCAGGGAAGGTCGGGGCCGACATGGCCGATTCAGAGACGCTGGGGCCAAGCGAGGCCGACCAGGGAAGGTCGGGGGCGACTCGGCCGACTTAGAGATGCCGGGGCCGAGCAGGGCCGACCAGGGAAGGTCGGGGCCGACTTGGTCGACTCAGAGATACCGGGGCCGAGCGGAGCCGACCAGGGAAGGTCGGGGCTGACTCAGCCGACTTGGAGACGCCGGGGCCGAGCGGGGCCAACCAGGGAAGGTCGGGGCCGACTTGGCCATCTTGGAGATGCGGGGCCGAGCTGGGCCGACTTGGCCAACATGGAGATGCCGGGGCCGGGCGGGGCCGACGAGGGAAGGTCGGGGCCGACATGGCCGACATGGAGATGCCGGGGCGGGGCCACCTTAAGATTTGGATTTTGCCATAATTGCCCTCGTGGCTACGTCAGCCACATCAGATGCTCCTCCGCCCCTGAGCACGAAGGGCCACGCGCCGTTGCCCTTTGGGCGAGAGGAGCGTAAAAATTCAAAAAATGATTGCTTTTAGTGCGCTTTTAATAGCTTGGTGAGCTGGCGCATCATTCCGAGGTAGTGTCGCTTCGAAAATCTTCCATAATCATGCAGTAGGTGGGAACTGACGCTGGCACCGGACGCCTTAAAGAGGAAGCCTATTGGGGGAATGAAAAAAGGTAGAGGCTATCATTGTTTCTCCATTTTCTATGCCCCATGATTGGTCGGGGATCACGCTCCTTGGGGCAAATCGAGGCGGTACATCTCGGGCATAGGCGAGATTTCCGGCAGACAGCTTGTGGTGCAATAGGAGAGCGCCATGTGGTAGGGCCTCGATTATCGTCGCTCGGAGATGGGGGTATAAAAGCGCCCCAAGGGCCTGAGGAAAGTTTTACATTGCCATTGTTTTCTTCCAGCTTTCCTTCTCCTGAGTTCTTCTTGATTTGAGCCCTTTTGTCTCCAAATTTCCTTTGATTTCCAGGTCAGTTTCATCTTTCCTTTTCATCCATGGACTGCCGTGCCATTAGGGAAGGTAAAAGGCCTGTAATTGAATCTTCCCATTCCGATAGTGAAGACCAAACCTCCTTAGCCCGTCAGGTTCCTCGTCCGTGGGCAGAATCGCCATCCGCGGTCGACCAATGGTGACCGGGCCTCCGTCCACCTTAGCCTCCCCTATTAGGGCAGTTCCTGTGTCCTCCCACCATCCGAGACAACCTCCGGCGGTGAGTTCTGATCCGGCAGGCCCATCCAGAGTGGCCTCAACCGTAACCCCTGAAGATGTAGAGGCCATTAGGGCTAAGTACATGGTCCCAGCTTCATTCATCTGTCCGTGCCGGGGCCCGAAGATAGAGTGACCTCCATCTACCCCGATCGGATCGCTCTATATGAGGAATTTTTTTGGTGTGGGCTGTGCCTTCCTCTCCACCCCTTTTTCCTGAACCTTTTAGATAGGTATAGGCTAGTGCCAGCGCAGTTGACTCCGAACTCGATTCGGATCATCTGTGCCTTTGTTATTCTTTGCTATTTTCAGAAGGCCCGGCCGGGGTTATCATTGTTCCGGGGATTTTATAAACTCCGCCGCTAAGGTGAGGGAGCCTGGTGGGCTTTCACCGCTAGCCGGGTAGGGCCTTCCCCCTAGGTCTTCGTCCAAGATTAGGGGATGAAAATCCAGCTTCCTTTTGCCCATGTCGAGGGGTGAGGACCACTGGATGGAGCCAGACACCAGCTCCAATGACAATGCCACCGTGGGGAGAGAGATAGGGAACTCTTCACCCAGTTGTCCAACTGCCAAATCCCTAGCTACAAGGAACTCCTGTCCGAGGAGAACCTGATAAAAGCCGAGTTGGCCCCGGCGGTCGGTGATCACGAAGCTGATTCCTTCTATCTCGACCAGAGGATTGCTATATGCTGTCGCTAACACTTCTCATTTTTGGATGCAGCGATGAAGTTCTCTGCCGGTGCATTTAAGGCCGCCTTGAAGCAGAAGAGGCCGTTAGCCAAGGAAACGTTAAGACCGGCAAAGAAGGCCCAAGAGGGGAGCGGGCTGGGCCGACCCAAGCCGCTGAGGTCCCCAAGGCTCCAACACCTGCAGAGGAGCCAGCTAAGGAAGCGCCGGCTGGAGAAGTGGTCCCGAGGCCGATCGGGACCGAGATAGAGGAGGGAGAGATTTCATCCACCACCAGAGCCGCCGTGGTGGTTGTGGATCTTGAAGAGGAAGCTCCTGCCACCGCCGACGAGCCCGAGGTGGGGCAGGTCATAGTTGTCATCATCCTATGGCTGCCATCGAGCCGGAGACGGAGAGGGCTCCCCCAACTGCTGGAGAGAGGGAGTCAGTCGCCAAAAATCCAATGCTGGAGCGGAGGTGACCGGGGAGCAGAGGGATGGGCCAGAGAGCTCATCCCAGCGGTTGGTGCGCCACCCGACCTGTCCTCGGGTCGAAGGTCCGTAGGAGGGGCCGACGCGGCTGGCCCCTAGGAAAATTCAATGGCGGATACCATGCAAGCCGCCCGTCTTCTGTCAAGAGTCCGGACTACTGAGTCCGAGGAGGAGATGTGGGGATTGAGCCACTCTGCGCTCCTGGATATGGTGATGGTTTCCGTTATCCAAGTAATCTTCTGAGTTCTCTCTGTTTCCGAACGTGTCTTTTAATGCTCCAATCTTTTAGGGTTAACATGTTCCCCTTGCTGCAGATGGTCAACGGCATGATCGGCCTTCATGAGGTGGTGGCCCATTCTTTGGACGCGCTCACAAGGGCCATGGCGCGGGCCGACAAGTACAAGAAGGAGAGCATGGCGCAGTCCCAGAGCCTTGCTTGACTTCACCAGGAGGCCAAGGCCCGGGAGGAGAACCTGGGAGGCCGAATAAGGGAGACAAAATGCCGGGCCAAAGCCGAGATTGGCCGGGCATCCGCGGCCGAGGCCAAATTGGAGCTGGTCTCGGACCGACTGAAGACCACCGCAGCGCAGAATGAGGAGCTGGTCCGTCAGCTTCAATGCACCGAGAGGGAGGTCGGAGCAGCGCGAGATGATGCCCGGGCCGCCGCAGAGAAGGCAGCGGTTGAGGTGGGCCATGAGAAGGCTGGGGCTGTGGCCTATGCGGACGATGCCAACGCACGAGCCGAAGAAGTCGAGGGCGAGCCAGGGAGGCCGTGGCGCAAGTCCAGGAGGCCAAGGCCAGGGCATAGAGAGCCGAGGCTGAGGCAGGGCAGGTCGTCTCCAGCTACAAGTCCTTGCTAGAGTTCGAGAAGAGGTCCTCGAGGCCAGCCTCGATGCTTACGTTAAGGGCTTCGAGATGTGTAAGACTAAGGTGTTCGCGGCTCTTAAAATTGATATTGCCGAGCTCGAGGGAATCCGGCCGGGGAATCTGACGAGGAGCCAGCAGGAGGAAGAGGACGACAAGGGAGAGCCAGGCCCAAACAAGCCCTGAAAAGTTGTTGTTTCTTTTCCCTTTTCTTTTTGTAGCTGGCCTCGGGCCAAATTTTGTACTTCAGTTTCATTATCAATGAAGAAGAACTTTTTGAAGATGCTTTTGTCCGTTGTCTTGCTCGTTTCTTCTTTCCTCTAGGCTGAATGTTTTATTGTGCGACTAGCAATAAAACGAGTCCCGTACCTATTGATGAGAGAGAGCCTTTCTTCTGAGATGCCCCTTTACTTGAGTGTTGTGCACGTTGATAATGTCGTGGCCGAACCGTTGTATCAAGTTGGCCAATGTTGGGATGCGTCTTTGAAGTGTAAGCCAGCTGCGTAGGAGGTTACTTAAGATGCCCCGAGCTATCGTAGGCCATTTGAAGGGAGATTCATCTGCGTTCGAATATTCTAAGGACTTAGAATGATCCGAGGGCAACCTAACACCGAGATCGGCTTGAAAATGCCAGGGGCCAAGTGGGGCTTGACCGGGAAGGTCTGAGCCGATTCGGCCTGATCTTGGAGATGTCGAGGCCGAGTGGGGCCGACCAGGGGTGGTCGGGGCCGACTTGGCAGACTTGGAGATCTGAGGGTCGGTGAGCTCTTTTAGAACCACCTCGAGGGTTTGTATGCCGCTCGAGGGGTGACTCGGTGGGTACGGAGCCTTTAGGATCTTAACCGCCTCGGGGGCACCTCCGTGCCAGGACCGAGTGGTATCCCGTAGGCTACGATGCTAGCGAGCTCTTTTAGAACCACCTCGGGGGTTTGTGTGTCACCCGAGGGGTGACTCGACTGGGTACGGAGCTGTTAAGGACTTGAACCGACTCGGAGGCATCTCCAAGCTGGACCGAGTGGTGTCCCATTAGCCGCGATGCTGGCGAGCTCCTTTAGAACCACCTCGAGGGTTTGTGTGCTGTTCAAGGGGCAACTCGACCGGGTACGGAGCTGTTAGAGACTTGAACTAACTCGGGGGCATCTCCAAGCCGGACCGAGTGGTGTCCCGTTAGCCGCGATGCTGATGAGCTCCTTTAGAACCACCTCGGGGGTTTGTGTGCCACCCGAGGGGTGACTTGATCGGGTACAAAGCTGTTATGGACTTGAACCGACTCGGGGGCGTCTCCAAGTCGGATCGAGTGGTGTCCCATTAGCCGCGATGCCGGTGAGCTCCTTTAGCGAGATCTGGTCCTTGAATGCAAGGGAGAGCAGGCTGTGGTGTTGGAAGGGACCGTTTTATTGCTCATATTTTGGGGGATACATCATTAATAATATCGATGGAGATTATCCGCATTCCAGGTACACGGAATGGGTTATCCGTTGAGCTCTTCTAGTCTGTATGCCCCCGGTGGAGTGTCTCGGTGATACGGTAAGGACCCTCCCAGTTGGGGGATAGTTTGCCCCCCTCCATAGGCTTAGATACCTTAGCCTTTCTTAAAACCAGATCTCCATAGTGAAAGACGTTGGAATGAACTCGGGCGTTGTAGTACTTGGCTGTCCACTGATGGAAAGTTGCCATATGCAGCCTTGCCCGGTCATGTACTTCGTCGATAAAGTCTAGGTTGGCTCGTATCAATGTGGAATTGTCTTCCTCGTTGAAGGACTCTACGCATGGACTGGGCAGTCCGATTTCAATAGGGATGACAGATTCGGATCCGAAGACGAGACTGAAGGGGGTCTTGCCTATCGGGGCTCTGGGGGTCGTATAGTAAGCCCATATCACACTGGAGAGTTCCTCCACCCATCGACCTTTTGACCCATCTAGCCGAGTCCTGAGCCCTCTGAGAATGGTGCGGTTCATGACCTCGGCCACCCCGTTGGTCTGGGGGTGGCCGACAGAGGTGAATCGATGGTGAATGCCTATTTGCCACAGAAAGTTTGAATGCTTCATTGTTGAACCGGTGACCATTGTCCATGACGAGGGTGCATGGTAGGCCAAAGCGGCATATAATCGACTTCCAGAAGAAGGCTTTGACTTTACTCTCGGTGATCTTAGCCAGCGCCTTGACCTCGACCCACTTGGTGAAATAGTCGATGGCTACTAGCAAGAATTTTCGCTGTCCCGAAGCTGGGGGAATGGCCCAAGGATGTCCATTTCCCACTGGCGAAGGGCCAGGGGGCTGAGAGCGGGTTGAGGAGGGTAGACGGTTGGTGTTGGATGTGTGCATGGCGCTGGCAACCATAGCACTTCTGAACTAGTTTGGCAGCGTCCTCCCTCATGGTAAGCCAGAAGTATCCCTGCCGAAGGGCCTTCTGGGCTAGAGACCTGCCCCCCAGGTGATTTTTGCAGATGCCTTCATGGATTTCTCTAAAGATGTAGTCGGCGTTGGCAGGTCCTACACATCTGAGCAGGGGGTAAGAGAATGACCTCCTGTATAGACGTCCGTCTAGGAAGACGAATTTGGAAGCCTTCCACTTGAGCAGCTTGGCTTCATTGCGATCATTAGGGAGGGTGCCGTCAGTGAGATAGCGGACGTAGTCATCCATCCATGTAGGCTCTTGGGTGAGCAGGAGGACTTTCTCGCATCTTCTATGCTGGGCCTTTCTAGGTATTCGATGTAGGCATCTCTTGCGATACTGTCGGCAGAGGTAGCCAAGCGGGAAAGGATGTCGGCCTTGGTGTTCTCACTCCGGGGGATGTAACTAATGCTAAAATAAGCTAACGGAGAGACCAAGAGCCGAACCTTGCCCAGGTATTGAGTCATAGCAGGGTCAAGCACCTCGTACTCTCCGTTGATTTGTCCGGAGATGAGTTGCGAGTCGGTGAAAGCTCTGAGATGCCTTATTCCAAATTCTTGGGCCAGCCTTAATCCTTCCAGCAAGGCCTCATACTCGGCCTGGTTATTGGTGGCTTTGAATAGAAACCATAGGGTGCATTCTGCTTTCTCTCCATCCGATCCGGTAAGAATGAGACCGGCACCGCTTCCCTGAGAGTTTGATGCACCGTCTACATGGAGGATCCATGTTTATCCATCGCTGCTTGGCCCGGGCTCATGCTGTTTCATGGAAACCTCCCTGGTCTCCTCATCCGCCCCAGTGCACTCGACTAGGAAATCGGCCAGGACTTGGGACTTCAAGGCCGGCCACGCTTGAAAGGAGAGGTCAAACTCTCCTAGCTTGATGGCCCACTTGGCGAGTCGACCTGAGGTGTCTGGACGAGCCAGAATGGCTCGGAGGGGCTGGTCCGTGAGCACCACTATGGGATGAGCTTGAAAATAAGGGTGGAGACGCCGAGCGAAGACGATCAGAGCAAAGATGATTTTTTCTATCTTGAAGTACCTGACTTCTGTGTCGTAGAGCACCTTGCTCACGTAATAAACGGGCTTATGGGTTCGTCAGCGTCGAGACGCACCAAGACTGAGCTAACAGCCTTCGAAGAAGCAGCTAGGTAGAGGAAGAGACTTTCCCCGTCCCTTGGTTTGGATAGAGTGGGAGAAGACAAAAACGCCTTCAGATCATCGAAGGCTTTCTGGCAGTTGATAAACGCATAAATAATTATCACAAAACCTATTAATTAATAAATCAACGTACCTATTATTATTTAATATTTTAATATTTTATATAATATTTTAATATTTTATATAATATTTTAAGTAAAACCTTATCAATTTAAAGAGCTCAATTTTAGAAATTTAATGATGCAAACGGCACTCGAATCGGACTTAAAATGAGCTCGGAATTAATTTTATAAGGTTTTAGCACATATTTTAAAGCAAAGTCGGCAAATCAAGTGCCGACTTCATCGTCGATTCTTTCTCCTATTCAAATTTAATCTTTCTCTCCATCAATTACGGAATAAATTGAATAGGAAGTTATCAAATTGGAAGAATTAAATTCATCTTGAAGGAATTTAGATTTTATTCATGATTTCTCCAGGATTTTTCTCTGTGCCGCTCGTTGCTTCTCCGCGTCTCTATTTTGGCAACAGAATCATTGCTTCTCCACGTCTTGGCTGCGTTCGGACTTCTATAAATAGCGCAAGGAGGGGAGCTAGAGGGGTCCCATCCAACGATCTGCATCCGTTCCAAGCCGTGAGGGAGAGATCTGTTCCGTGGCTTGGGAGAATTTCGTGAAGAAGACTCTGTTCTAGGCGATTGGGAGAGTCCGTGAAGGTTCTGTCATGCGTCCGTGGAGGCTCTGTTCGGAGGAGTCCAAAGGCGTCCGTGGGCGTGAAGGTTCTGTCGTGCATCCGTGGAGGCTCTGTTCGGAGGAGTCCAAAGGCGTCCGTGGGCGTGAAGGTTCTGTCGTGCATCCGTGTGGGCGTGAAGGTTCTGTCGCGCGTCCGTGGAGGCTCTGTTCGGAGGAGTCTAGAGGCGTCTGCAAAGCATCATTCGTGGCTGAAGATGTCTGCAGAAAGTTTTCAATCCGGTTCAGCCCGTTTTTGCTTTTTGATTTAAGAAGAATTTATTGCAATCTGTTGCCTCGTAACTTTTTACTTAATATGAAATAAAGTTTCTATTCACGTTAGATTGTTATTAAATTCTATTTAAGTGAAAATAATTTAGACTGATTTATTCTTAAAAAGGACGGGCGATAGACCATATGATTATTTTGTACTACTAATTATCTATTTAGTTAAATTTATAAATTTATTTAAAATAATCGCTAGAGTCCCTATGGAACCGATCCCTTACTCTCACTATTCTAACAGTGAGATTAAGGAGTTTTAATCGTGGCGCTACGACACATCAGATTTTTGGCGCCATTGCCGGGGCCTTAAGTGTGTTATTTTAAAAAAAAAAAAATTTAAAAATATAAAAATATAAAAAATTAGATTAATTTTCTCTTAATTTTTGAATAGTTATTGTCTCCTTATTTTATTTCCTTAATTGTTAGAATTACATATTTTCTTTTTAACATACATAAAAAAACTCAAAATTCTTCCATTGACATCTCATAATTTATTAGGAAATTAGAAACCTAATCATAAAAATCTTAATAAATAAATAAATAAATAATTAGATTAATTTTATTTGATAATTTTAAGAGCTGGACATCTGATTATTGCATAGCATTTTCATAATTAACTTTAAGGGCACAAACCCCTAATCAAGATAAGGTGGGGATTTCATCACCCTTCCTTAGCCCACAAACCACATCCTTCATTTTGCATTAACCCAAACCTTTAACTCTAAAATTAATTAGACATCAGCCCCTAAGGACTTCGAGCTCAATAGGACAAGGCGGCCTTGGAAGTTAGGAGCTGTCTAGATCTAGGGTAAACCTAGAATAGAGAGTCTAATCTTTGTTAACTTGATTGCTAAGAATTATTAAACCCTAATTAAATTAGTCATTGCTTTTAGTTCTAGGAATCTTTTAGGATATTTTCTTTAGAATCTTCTTCCTCTTTTATTATAATAAAAATAAAAAAAACTAATTATTGTTTGCTTTAGAGTCATTGTTAGGGTGTATTCTTGGTCGCCGATCGTTGCAACCCAACCTTATACCCTTAGATCATAGAAAGAACTATTAGAGCAAACAGACTCAGAATAATGGATCCTAATAACGAAAATAATCAACCACAACAGTTAAAAGAGTATTTCACTCCTTCAAGGTATACCTACTCCCTGCATTCAAGTGCCTCCAGTAGAGGCTGTCCAATACGAAATCAAGTCAAGTGTAATCCAAATGTTACCATCTTTCTATGGACTTACAAATGAGGATCCCTACAAACACTTAGATGAATATTTGGAAATTTGCTCAACTGTCAAGATTCAAAATTTCTTTGATGATGCACTTAGGCTTAAGTTATTCCCTTTTTCCCTAAAAGATAAAGCCAAATATTGGTTAAATTTATTAGACACTGTCATAATTTCAACTTGGGATCATCTTCAGAGAGAGTTTCTTAAGAAATATTTTCCTATAGGAAAAACAAATCAAATTAGAAAAGCAATAACAAGTTTTTCCCAGATAGATGGAGAAATGTTCCATGAGACATGGGAGAGATTAAAAGAACTGATTAGAAAATGTCCACATCATGCTATACCCAAATGGCAACTGGTTCAGTGCTTTTATGATGGTTTATCAGAAAAGCATCGGCAAATGGTTGATGCTTCATGTGGTGGGACATTTATGTTAAAAAATGAACATGAAGCTTGGCAACTCTTTGAGACATTGAGTGAGAATTCATTACATCACTTGTCAGTTGCTCGTCGAGACCCTCCCGTAGAACCTAAAAGAGGTGGAATATATGAAATAGGTCATTCTACAGATATCTATACTAAGGTAGATGAATTATCCCATAAACTTGACTGGATTCTACAAGTTGGAAACATCTCTTCCCCATCTACTCAATTACATGAGGTCTGCATAATTTGTTCGAGTCCAACCCATTCTATAGGTGAATGTCCAGCTGCATACCAATTTCCTGAACTTATTCAAGAGCAAGCCCACCAAGCCCAAACCCGATTAGCTCCTAGAATAGGAAATGATCCATTTGCAAATACTTACAATCCTGGCTGGCGAAATCACCCAAATTTTTCTTGAAACCTCAACCTGTAGCCAATTCATCGATCAGACCTAATTATCAAGAAACCAATTTTAGAAGCATGCCATATTCACAATATCCAAACATCCCACAACCTCCACCGAATAATCATCCTACTTTCGAAGACAAAGTGTTACAAGCATTGAAAGGGCTAGAAATGAATACTCAAATCCTTCACTCCCACACACAATCTATTGCAAAACTAGAAACTCAGATAGGTCAATTAGCCACAGCATTCAGTAGAAGGGAGGAGGGTAAGTTACCTAGTCAGCCTATCGATAACCCGAAAGGACAATTCATGGCTGAAGGTTCCAATAGTCCTGACAAATTCCCAGAACATGCTAAATCAGTCATGACTCTCAGAAGTGGAAAAGCATTGAACCCACCTGAACCAACCCAGAAATTAGAAGTGGCTAAACCAGAAAAGAGAAGAAATGAAGAAGAAAAGGAATTCAATGATCAAGCAATCACACCTAAAGCCCATTCCCTAGTGCTTTAGAATCTCCTTTGCCTTCAGATAAGAAGAATATAAAATGAATGAGATGCTTGAGTTATTTAAGCAAGTCCAAATAAACTTACCTCTTCTCGATGCTATCAAGCAAGTTCCGGCTTATGCCAAATTTTTGAAGGATCTATGCACACAAAAATGGAAAGCCAAGACACAAATACCAAAAAAGATACATTTGACTGAGCAAGTTAGCTCAGTTGTTCAGCAAATAACCCCACCCAAACTAAAAGATCCTGGTACCCCAATTATATCATGTGTCATAGGAAACTTCACAATCAAGAAAGCATTATTAGATTTGGGTGCGAGTGTAAACCTTCTCCCAAGTTCAGTGTATGAATTATTCGGATTTGGAGAGTTGAAACCCACTACAGTAACACTACAATTGGCAGATAGATCAGTCAAAGAACCTCGTGGAATATTGGAAGATGTATTAGTAAAGGTGGATGAATTCTATTTTCCTGTCGACTTCCTTGTGTTAGATATGGAATCTAGCGGTAATCCTAACCAAATTCCCATCATCCTTGGAAGACCTTTTCTAGCTACCGCTAATGCATGTATAAATTGTAGAACAGGTGTGATGGATGTATCTTTTGGAAACAAGAAGATGAGATTAAATATTTTTAATGCTTCCCAAGGACCACCTGTGTATGATTTAAATGAAGTAAACATGATAGAGGAAGTAGTAGATAAGAAATTCCAAAGTTTGATTGATTCGGATCCTTTACAAACATGTCTTACACATTTTGGAATAGATGACTTTGATATTGATGAGTACACCAAAGAGATAAACATGTTATTAGAACCACCTAAGTTCGACACCATCCCTCCTTGGACTATAAAATATGAACCACTTCCAACTAAACCAAGTCCTTTAATACCATCCTTGGAAGAACCACCCCAACTAGAATTGAAACCTCTTCCAGATGACTTAAAATATTCATTCCTTGGACCCAATGACACCCTTCCAGTAATCATTGCATCTACCCTAACCTCTGAGCAAGAAGATAAATTGGTAGATGTACTTAAAGAACATAAAGAGGCAATTGGATGGACAATAGCTGATCTTAAGGGAATTGACCCTTCCGTTTGCATGCACCACATTCATAGTGAAATTGAAGCCAAACCACATAGAGACATGCAACGAAGGCTAAATCCAAACATGAGGGATGTTGTTAAGAAAGAAGTAGTAAAATGGCTTGATGCTGGTATTATTTATCCAATTTCAGATAGCCAATGGGTCAGTCCAATCCAAGTAGTACCTAAAAAATCGGGTATTACCGTGATTAAAAATGAAAAGGGCGAATCAATTCCTACTCGCACATCAACTAGTTGGAGAGTGTGTATAGATTATCGAAAGTTGAATGCCGTGACTAGGAAAGACCACTTTCCTTTGCCTTTTATCGATCAAATTCTAGAACGGCTAGCGGGACAAAGTTTCTTTTGTTTCTTAGATGGATATTCAGGATACAATCAAGTCCCAGTATTTCCTGCAGATCAAGAAAAGACCACCTTCACTTGTCCCTTTGGAACATTTGCCTTTAGACGCATGCCATTTGGTCTTTGTAATGCACCAGCCACTTTTCAACGATGTATGTTGGCCATATTTTCTGATATGATTGGTCAATTTTTGGAAGTATTTATGGATGATTTTTCAGTTTTTGGTGCATCATTTGATAGCTGCCTCGAGAACTTGACTAAGGTACTGAAACGATGTATGGAAATGAATTTAGTCCTAAGTTGGGAGAAGAGCCATTTTATGGTTCGTGAGGGAATTGTGCTTGGACACATTGTTTCAGAGCGAGGTATTGAGGTTGATAAAGCCAAGGTTGAATTGATCTCAAATCTACCACCCCCAACCTCAGTTAAACAAGTACGATCTTTCCTTGGTCATGCTGGTTTTTATAGACGTTCATCAAAGATTTCAGTAAAATTTCTCGACCATTGTGTAATTTGTTGACCAAGGATAGTTCTTTTAATTTTGATAAGATTGTCTAACAGCCTATAACATCCTTCGAACTGCTTTGACCACTGCACCAATTATCAAGCCCCCAGATTGGACCATACCTTTTGAAATCATGTGTGATGCTTCTGATTATGCTGTAGGGGCAGTTCTAGGACAGAAACTCAATCGAGAACCCATGTAATTTATTATGCTAGCAAAACTCTTTCAGATGCACAAATGAACTATACTACCACTGAAAAAGAATTACTAGCAGTTGTGTTTGCCCTAGAAAAGTTTAGATCATATCTGTTAGGGTCTAAGGTTTTAGTTTATTCAGATCATGCAGCGTTGAGGCATCTTATATCAAAAAAGGATACAAAACCCAGACTGATTAGATGGATCCTTCTACTACAAGAATTTGATCTAGAAATCTTAGATAAGAAGGGTTCTGAAAAATATGGTAGCAGATCATATCTCTAGGATCTCAGTGGAATACAATAAAGAAATAATCAGAGATAAGTTCCTGATGAGCAATTATTTTCAATTTCCCATAGCAGTCTTCCCTGGTTTGCCCACATTGTGAATTATTTGGCAACAGGAAAAGTACCTTCCCACTGGACAAAACAAGAAAAAGATAGATTTTTCTCACAAGTCAAATATTACTTTTGGGAAGACCCTGAATTATTTAAGTACTGTTCAGATCAGGTGATTAGGCGATGTGTTCCCGAGAGTGAATTCAAAAGTATACTTAACTTCTGTCATTCTCTTGCCTGTGGAGGACATTTTAGTGGAAAGAAAACTGCAGCAAAGGTACTACAAAGTGGGTTTTATTGGCCAACTCTTTTTAAAGATGCACATGAATTTGCCGTAATTGTCTCCAATGTCAACAAACAGGAAATATATCTCGAAAAGACATGATGCCCCTAAACCCTATCTTGGTTGTAGAAATTTTTGATGTATGGGGTATTGATTTTATGGGCCCATTTCCTTCCTCTTTTGGATTTGAATACATTCTAGTGGCAGTTGATTATGTGTCAAAATGGATTGAAGCCATGGCAACTCGAACCAATGACCATAAAGTTGTAATCAAGTTTATTCAGCATAATATCCTTAGTCGTTTTGGATGCCCAAGGGCTATAATTAGTGATGGGGGTACACATTTCACGAATAGACACTTTGAAGGATTAATGAACAAATATGGAATTACTCATAAGGTAGCTACACCTTATCATCCCCAAACTAGTGGCCAAGTTGAAATATCAAATAGAGAAATTAAAATATCCTTGAGAAAACGGTGAGACCTGATAGGAAAGATTGGTCAGAACGTTTGGATGATGCATTATGGGCTTATCGTACTGCATTTAAAACTCCCATAGGAATGTCTCCTTACAGGCTCGTATTTGGAAAAGCCTGTCATTTACCTGTAGAATTAGAACACCGTGCATTTTGGGCTATCAAGCAATTTAATTATGATATGAAAAATGCAGGTGTCAATAGAAAACTCAATTGAATGAGTTAGAAGAGCTACGAAATGAGGCATATGAAAGCTCAAAAATTTATAAAGAACGAACCAAAGCATATAAATTTATTAGTAGAAAAATTTTGAACCAAATCAAAAAGTATGGCTTTACAATTCAAGATTACACCTTTTCCCTGGAAAACTTCGTTCACGATGGAATGGACCTTTTATAGTAACTCAAGTATTTCCCCATGGAGCTGTAGAGCTTAAAGACCCCAAGCAAGGAAATACATTCAAAGTAAATGGCCAACGTTTGAAACCATATATAGAAGAAATTAATGATGGAGAAATTGTTGAATCAATTGATCTTGTGAACCCAACATTATCATAATAAGTAGCACAGTCTGGCTGAAGACTTTAAACTTAGCGCTCTTGGGAGGCAACCCAGTTTATTAGTTATTTTTAACTTTCTGTTCTTTTAGTATGTTCTTTTAGTATGACCAGAGAAGAGCAACAGAAGCAGATTGAAAGAAGATGGCAACAATGAAACTTCCAACCTTCAAATACTCTACCAGGTAGTATCTTTCCTTGAAATTAATTTTTCTTCCATTAGGGACAATGGAAATTAAGTTGGGGGGAGGAAAAAGAATAAGTAAATCCTCGAGTAAAACTATAATCAGATGTGTGTACCAAATTCTGTCTCGATTTGAAGTTAATCAAGCAGTCTATTAATGAATTAATGGTTAGATTATTTTTGAGATACTGAGGAATAAATTATTAAGAAAACCTAATAAAAGGTAGGGTTTAGCCCAGAAAAATTTTTAGAATAATTTCAGACCCTCCTGACCACTGATCTTAATAGTACAATCTACTTAATAAGGGTATGGGTGAAAATGTTATTCAAAAAAAAAAAAAAACTCTCTTAAAGTTAATAAATTAGGTTCTTAGCATTTTCACTGAGTAACCGGGCCCCGTCACCTAAGAAAGTGATGTTGTTCGCGTAAAAAGGTGGGAATGTAAAAGAACCTAAGTAGAGTCAGTCCTACCTAAAGCCTTTTTGACTCGAGTAAGTAAGTCCGAGGGGTGTTTTACACCTAATGCCCTAAAACCAATTGGTTTGGGAGCCATTGGCCTAAAGCTCGCTACAAGGGTTAATTAGAAAGCAAGGGGTTAGGACATTGCACTGACTTTACACAAGGGAACCAAATTACAAAAGACATTACACCCAACCCAAATTAAGTTAGAAGACTTAATTAGAGAAGTGGAAAGTTGGTGAAGGAAGACTTCTATAAATTCTTATGGACTACACTTTATCACTAAATGGGTAAACTTAATAATCCAATGAAGTACCTCCCTTATGATCTAACCAAAATTTTAAGAACTGTAAGATAACTATCAATTCTTGGACTAGCTTGGTACATATTTCTAAATTTCTTATTTGCTCGAGGACGAGTAAGATTCAAGTTGGGGGGAGTGATAAACGCATAAATAATTATCATTAAACCTATTAATTAATAATTTAACGTACCTATTATTATTTAATATTTTAATATTTTATATAATATTTTAGTAAAACCTTATCAATTTAAAGAGCTCGATTTTAGAAATTTAATGACGCAAACGGCACTCAAATCGGACTTAAAATGAGCTCGAATTAATTTTATAAGGTTTTAGCACATATTTTAAAGCAAAGTCGGCAAACCAAGTGCCGACTTCATCGTCTTCTCAGAAATCTGTTTCTTTTCAGCCGATTCTTCTCCTATTCAAATTTAATCTTTCTCTCCACCAATTAAGGAATAAATTGGATAGGAAGTTATCAAATTGAAAATTAAATTCATCTGGAAGGAATTTGGATTTTATTCATGATTTCTCCGGGATTTTTCTCCGCGCCGCTCGTTGCTTCTCCACGTCTCTATTTTGGCAATAGAATCGTTGCTTCTTTGCGTCTTGGCTGCATCCGGACTTCTATAAATAGCGCAAGGAGGGGAGCTAGAGGGGTCTCGCCCAACGATCTGCATCCGTTCCAAGCCGTGAGGGAGATCTATTCCGTGGCTTGGGAGAATTCCGTGCTCTGTTCCAGCCGTGAAGAAGACTCTGTTCTAGGCGATTGGGAGAGTCCGTGGAGCCGTGGATTGAGGGAGTTCCAAGGCGTCCGTCCATGGGCGTGAAGGTTCTGTCACGCGTCCCTGGAGGCTCTGTTCGGAGGAGCCCAGTGTATGCAAGGCATCATTCGTGGATGTTCTGGAGGTGTATGCAGAAAGTCTTCAATCCGGTTCAGCCCATTTTTGCTTTTTGATTTAGGAAGAATTTATTGCAATCTTTGCCTTCTTAATGTCATAACTTTTTACTTAATATGAAATAAAGTTTCTATTCATGTTAATTGTTATTAAATTCTATTTAAGTGAAAATAATTTAGACTGATTTATTCTTAAAAGGGACGGGCCGTGATCTACGGGTACGAGCTCTTATAAGATAGACCATATCTTGATTATTTTACACTACTAATTATCTATTTAGTTAAATTTATAAATTTATTTCAAGATAATCGCTAGTCCCTGTGGAATCGATCCCTTACTCTCACTATTCTAATAGTAAAATTAAGGTGTTTTAATCGTTGCGCTACGATACGCATCAGCAGTCGTCCATCCACTCGAAGCTGTTTACTTTTCGCAGGGCTTTGAAGAAGGGCAAGCACCTCTCGACTGATCTGGAGAGGAAATGACTTAAAGCCGCCACCCTCCCCGTTAGTCGCTATACTTCCTTCTTGCTGGATGGTGGTCTCATGTCGAGGATAGCGCTGATTTTCTCTGGGTTTGCTTCGATACCCCGCTGAGTCACCATAAAACCCAGGAACTTGCCTGCGTGACTCCGAAGGCGCATTTCTTGGGATTCAGCTTGACCTGGAAGCGGCGGAGGTTGCTGAAAGTTTCCTCTAGATCAGAGACATGATCAGAAGTGTGGATGCTCTTGGTCAGCATGTCATCCACGTAGACTTCCATGTTCCGACCTAGCTGATCCTGAAACACCCTGTTCATCAACCTTTGATAGGTCGCCCCCGCATTCTTGAGACCGAAGGGCATCACTTTGTAGCAATAAATCCCCTTTTCTAACACAAAGGATGTGTGCTCTTCATCACTAGGGTCCATCCTTATCTGATTGTATCCAGAGAAGGCATCCATGAAGCTGAGGAGCCCATAGCCGGAGGTGGAATCTACCAGCTGGTCTATCCTTGGTAGGGGGAAAACTGTCTTTCGGACATGCCTTATTGAGGTCGGGGAAGTCGATGCAAATTCTTCAGCTCTCATTTGCCTTTTGCACCATGACCACGTTGGCCAGCCAGCTAGGGTAATGCGCCTCTCAGATGTGGCCGGCACTGAGCAGTTTGTTAACCTCCTCATCGATGGCCCTTTGTCGCTCGAGAGCGAAGCTCCTCTTCCTCTGGTGGATTGGATGGTGCTTCGGATTGATATTGAGCTTATGGGTGATTACTTCTAGAGAAATGCTGGGCATGTCAGATGCTGACTAAGTAAAAACGTTTGAGTTGGCCCGCAGAAAGGTCAGGAGGCGATCGCGATCCTCTGGGGGGAGGAGTCTGCCGATGTGCACGGTCTTCCCCGGATCGTCCTCGAGGGGAAAGGTCAGGAGGTGCTCGGCCGGCTCCCCTCTCCTGTTGGACTCCCTGGGGTCAGGTGCTTCTGGGACCAGCTCGGCCTCCAAGGGGCTTGACGCCGTGTGATAGCAGGGCAGAACTGAACCGATCTTGCCTTTCATCTCCCCAACACCTCCGCTAGTAGGGAACTGCACCATCAGGCGTCGGGTGGAGATAATCGCATCTAATAGATTTAAGCTTGGGCGCCCGAGAATGGCGTTGTATGCCAAGGGGACCCGCACAACCAAGAACTTCATGATCATTGTGCTTTGGCATGGAGTGTTCTGGCTGTCACAGGCAAAGATATCTCGTCCTCAACCTTTACCAAATCCCCGATGAATCGGACCAATGGGGTTGCTACAGGCTGAAGAGAGTCTAGAGATAATCCCATCCGAACAAAAGCGTCATAAGTGAGGATGTCAGCTGAGCTGTCACTATCAACCAATATCCTTTTTACCGGGTGCTTGGCGATCGTCATAGAGACGGCGATGCCTTCATTGTTTATATTCTCAAAATTCATCAGTTCCCCCCCGAGAACTACATTACCCAGTGCATCCTCCCCTCTTGGCTGCTTGGATGAGGAAGCCGCTCCCAAGACACCATTCCAACTGTCCGCTCCATGGGGGTGTTGTCGACAGCGGCCTGAGCAGGTGGGGGTCCCATGAGTGCCGGCAGCGGTTGTAGCCCCTTCTGGACATAATTGTCGAGGTAGCCCCTCTGGATGAGCTCCTCAATAGCACGCTTCAAGCTGAAGCAGCTGTCGATGTCATGCCCATAGTCTTGATGGAATCGGCAATAATGGCTCTTCTCGCGGGGAGGACCTTTCTTCATAGGAGGAGGGCGCTGGAGATAAGGCTCGCCCTTGATTTCCATCAAGATGTGGGATCGAGGGGCGAGGAGAGGCGTGAGCTTGCTCTTGTCGGGGACGGAACTTCGACGCCTATTGTCGGATCGGCGAGGCGGGTCAGGCCGCCGATGATGAGAGGGCCTGCTCGGCTCGGGGTGAGCAGGCTTGCGGTTGGAGCTCCTTGATGATTCCCGGGGGGTGAGGTCGGCCTCATCCGCGTAGATGTACTTCTAGGCCCGGAGGAGAAGGTCAGAGTAGGAACTCGGGGCTTCTTGTCCAGAGAAAAGGTGAAGCGAGATGGAGGAGTCCCCGCTTCAGCGCCAGCATTGCCACCGCATCGTCCAGATGGTAGACTTCAAGGCGGAGGTTTTGAACCGGGACACGAAGTCCCGTAGCGATTCCCCCTTCTTCTGGCGCACGGAGAAAAGGCTATCTGCGACCCTTGGGATTCGCCGGTAGGCATCAAAATGTGCCAGAAAGGCCTTTTCCAGCTCTCGGAAGGAGTCGATGCTATGGGGGACAGGCGCGAGTGCCAAGCACGAGCAGCCTTCCACAGAATAGCAGGGAAAGCTTTGCAGAGAGGGCGTCTGACACACCCTAAACCTGCATCATGGCCTTGTAGCTCTCGAGGTGGTCAAGAGGATCCATTGTACCATCGTACGATCTATCTGGGGGAATCGAAATCTAGAGGGGACGGGCTCCTCCAGAATCCGGTGAGTGTAAGGAGGACGGGTGTCATACTCCTCCTCCGGTTGGTTGTTGATCTTCCTGGCAAGCTCGTCTAGTCGCCGGTTGTACTTGTCCAAGCGCTCCTTTGCCTGGTGGTTGATTGTTGGGGCCCTCTGAGACGGCTCGGAGGATGAAGAAGAGGAAGATGAAGAAGAAGGAGAAGGACGCGGAAGATGGGATTTCCGCTTTGGTTCCTCCTAGCGTTGCGGTTCTGGAGGAAACTTGCTCATGCCACAATCTGGAGATCGCGGCCGCTTGAGGGACTCACGGCGAGGCTTCCTTGGAGAAGCTCAGCGACGACCGGCCTCTCATTGAGGAGAACCTCCCTTTGCAGATTGTTGACTTGCAAGGGGAGCGGTCTGATGCTGGGTGGCCACGGACTGCTGCTGCTGAAGTCCGTGGACCATGGCGGTGAGGGTCTAAATTTGCCGAGTGAGGGTTGTCATCTACTCCGCAGCCGGGGCAACCATTTCTGGTTGAGGGGAAATGACGGAAGGATTAGCGACAGGTAGGTTGGTCTCCTGCTACTTAGTCGAGGGAAGGTGCCTCCCGGAGTGGCTAATTGAGGCATCATGAGCTCGTGTCATCACCATTGTTGGGAGAGGGAGAGAAAAGAGAAGTATACTGTAGGGTTTGGGCCTTCTTTGCTTGCCTCACCCCCTACCTGGCGCGCTAATCTGATGACGCCTGATCACCGGTCTTGAACGTCGGAAGAAGAGAGCTGCTTAATCTACGGTCCACGCCTGATCGGATGGCCTGCAAAAAGTCCAAGACCGGAGGGATGCTCCGGTAAGGACCCTCCAACGCTCAAGTCAATAACCAGGGTCACAGTTGAGGGAGAGCTCAGATGAGCTCTGTGGAGAAAAAAATGAGTCCTCCAAAAGGGGGGAATCCCTTTCTGGGTATCAGGATAGCGAGTGTATGAGTTTGCATACCTTGTTCCTGAGTGGACTTACCCTTTTATAAGGGGTTGACACCTACACAACCACATGGAGTTCCGTAAGAAAGGAATGTCCGTGGGGTTTATGGGGTTGCGTGAATTTGGGCTGGTCAATGGGTTCTATCCCATCGGAGAGGAAAAAACGGCGGTTGGTGAGCTACATCCCATCGGTCAGTGGGGCTGACAGGTAGTTAGGTCCAGTCCCATCAGCGACGTAGCCAGTGGATAGTTGGGCCTAGGGATGCCAGGCGGCGCATGTCAGAAGGACGGTGGCGTGAACAGCCAGGACCGTTCTGGGGACGACCTGAGATAGCCTTGACCCCCCCGGAGGGTGCCAAGAACGAGCAAGGCCGACTCGGTTGACGTGAAGATGCCAGAGCGAGGCTGACCAGGGAAGGTCGGGGCCGACTTGGCCAACTCAGATATGTCGGGGCCGAGCGGGGCCGACTAGGGAAGGTCGGGGCCGACTTGGCCGACTCGGATATGCCGAGACCGAGCGGAGCCAACCAGGAAAGGTCGGGGCCGACTCGAAGATGCCAGAGCCGAGTAGGGCCGACCAGAGAAGGTCGGGGCCGACTCGGTCGACATGGAGATGCCGGGGCCGAGCGGGGCCGACCAGGGAAGGTCGGGGCCGACTTGGTCGATTTAGAGATACCGGGACCGAGCGGGGCCGACCAGGGAAGGTCAGGGCCGACTTGGCCGACATGGAGATGCCGAGGCCGAGCGGGGCCGACTAGGGAAGGTCGGGGCCGACTTGGCTAATTCGGAGATGCCGGGGCCGAGCGGGGCCAACCAGGGAAGGTCAGGGCCGACTTGGTCGACTCGAAGATGCCGAGGCCGAGCGGGGCCGACCAGGGAAGGTCGGGGCTGACTTGGCCATCTTGGAGATGCCGGGGCCGAGCGGGGCCGACCAGGGAAGGTTGGGGCCAACTTGGCCGACATGGAGATGCCGAGACCGGGCAGGCCGACCAGGGAAGGTCGGGGCCGACTTGGCCGACATGGAGATGCCGAGGCCGGGCGGGGCCGACCAAGGAAGGTCGGGGCCGACTTGGCCGACATGGAGATGCTGAGGCCGGGCGGGGCCGACCAGGGAAGGTCGGGGCCGACTTGGCCGACATGGAGATGTCAGGGCGGGGCCGCCTTAAAATTTGGATTTTTTCATAATTGCCCTCGTGGCTACGTCAGCCACATCACCATGCATCTCCAAAAGTTCCCAGTCAGCAAGCACCACAAAGATTATTATCTTTCAAGCTGTCACGCCCCAGACCCAAAATTTTGAGATAGGGTGACAACCCGCCGTATGCCGGGCATACAAGGCATCCCGAAATTTACACATCAATCAATATAAGGCAACAATTATATTTAGGCAATCCAAATCCATAACTTAACACAAACCATAAATGTAAGTTTGGGCTACAAGCCCTACACACAATCAATATAGTTCTGGGCTACAAACCCTACACACAAGTAATACTTGGGTTACAATGATATCAAGAAACTGATTTATATAGAAGCTCCATCTATCCCATAAATCCATCTTCAATCCTGAGGCTCTGAAAAACATTGTGAGATTTACATGAGCTCACACTCAATAAGTAAGCCTATAATAATAATATAAAATAGTCATATATCATATCTTATCAAGATATTATTAAGTCATAATTTCATAAGTTTTCAATTTCAAATGCATTTATCATGCTATCAGAACCAGCATATCACACTCAAATTAATTTGGAAACTTATACAATAAATACCAGAAAATGCATTGTAAACAACCCACTGTTTAAATGATCATTTTTATATTATATTTTATGTGTCCCATGGCCCTGCTACACCTCAATCAGCGCACATCCTTTAGATGTGTGTGGCCTCCATATGCCACCTTATCATCAATCATAGCACATCCTCTAGATGTGTGGCCTCCACATGCCATATCATCATCAGTCAGAGTATATCTTCTAGATGCGTGGCCTCCATATGCCATATCATCATCAGTCATAGCACATCCTCTAGATGCGTGTGGCCTCCACATGCTACCTCATAATCAATCAGTACACATCCTCTAGATGTGTGTGGCCTCCACATGCCATATCATCGCCAATCAGAGCACATCCTCTAGATGTGTGGCCTTCACATGCCATATCATCATCAAACAGAGCACATCCTCTAGATGTGTGGCCTCCACATGCCATATCATCATGTTGAACCAATTGATGATTTTGATGATTAACAAAACTATTTGAGTATAATTTGTGAAGGCTCTGATGATTTTGATTTAGTGTTTCAGCCTATAAGACTATTGAAAGATCAAAATCAAGAGTTACAATGTGTTCTGGATCGAATCTAATGTCTAGGTAAGAATTGCAGACATTAGAGTCGACTCCGAGAATCACAGAGCCGACTCCGGAACTGGCACGGTCATTAGAGTCGACTCCGAGACTGTTAGAGTCGACTCTCACAGACGAAGCAGAAAGTCAATTTTTCTGGCTCAAACCTAGAGTCGACTCCGGGTAAGTTAGAGTCGACTCCGGAAAAGTTTCTTGTCGACCCCAGAAAAGCCAGAGACGACTCCGGAAAAATCAGTTTTAAAACGCCTCGAGCTAGAGCCGACTCCAGAAAAGTTAGAGTCGACTCCAACCCACCTGGAACGAAAAACGAAGTTGCCAGATCAGCTCTAACGGTAACTTTTCTATTTTTACTCATTTCTAACGGATATATTTTGATAGAAGGTACACTCCAACGGATAGTTTTATTCCAAAAGAGGTGTAAAAGAAATCTATAAAAAGGGGAGTCTATTGTTCAAAAAAAAAAGAGAAAAATGAAAAATCTGAAAAACAAAGAGAAAATCTGAGATAGACAAATCCCACTTCAAAAATCCGTGAGCTTGAATCTTGAAAGGAAAAACCATCTAGCTCAAATCCACTCCACTCCAAAAGGCTCAAGAGGAATCCAAAGCGTTCAAAATCAAAGTCTTGGAGGATTTCCCAACTTGGAGAAAGGAGATTCGGTTCTTGCTTTTCATCCCTTCTCAACTGCTTCAACCACGAAGAATCGGAGCTGAGGCTTGATTCAATCCAGCAAGGAGAAGAAGAAAAGAAGAAAAGAAGAAAAGATCAAAAGCCAACCTATCTACAAATCAGGCTTTTCTAAACCTTATTCTTAAATTTGTATATTTGCTCATTGAGGAGCTTTTGTATTCACACACATACTCATCTTATTTTTGCCTAGTTCAATCTGGGGGATTGAACTAGAGGAGGTAGTTTTACCTCGGGTTAAGCTTGTTTAAGCTTGGGTTAGTTGTGAGCCCGTGAAAAACAACGTGTAGGGTTTTGTGCTGGTAAGCCCGAGTAAAACCAGCTGGGTTCGTTGTGCACCCGGTAAAACAACAAGTTTGAGTTGTGAGCTTGGAAAACAACTCGGCTGTAATCTAGAGAGATTATAGTGTGGACCCAAGTGAATCTTGGGAGTGGACGTAGGTGTTGGTTGCACCGAACCACTATAAAATTATCTTGTGTTTGCCGTGCTATATTTTCTCTCTCTATCTCTTATTAATTGCTTGCATTGCTTATTAGTTAATTTCACTCACTTGCACATCTTGAGCAAATCAGTTTAAATCTTTAAAAAGTCTTAAATTTTTAAGAACCCAATTCACCCCCCCCCTCTTGGGTTGCCATCTGGGCCAACAATTGGTATCAGAGCAAGTGCTCATTTAGAATTTGATCTCACGATCAAGGGCTAAAGATCCTTATGGCAACACAAAGTGGTTCATTTTTGCTGAAGGTCATTCTACGAATAGACCTCCTTTATTTAATGGAACCAACTATTCATATTGGAAAGCTAGAATGAGAATATTCATTCAAGCTTCGACTATGAATTGTGGGGTAATAATAATGGACCTAGTACACCCACACACCTTATTGATGGCACTATTGTTCCTAAGCCCGAAAGGGATTGGAATGATAATGATAGGAGAATGGCACAACTAAATGCTAAAGCCATTAATATCTATATTGTTCCTTAGACTCTAATGAATTCAACCGAATCTCAACATGTAATTCCGCAAAAGAAATTTGGGATAGGTTGGAAATAACTCATGAAGGAACAAACCAAGTTAAGGAATCAAAATAAATATTTTGGTTCATAAATATGAATTGTTTACAATGGAACAAACTGAAACCATCACATGCATGTTCACTAGATTCACTGATATTGTGAATGGTTTAAAGAGTCTTGGTAGAATTTATTCTAATGCTGACCTTGTGCGCAAAATTCTTAGGTCACTACCAAGAGCGTGGGAAGCAAAGTCACTGCAATCCAAGAAGCAAAGGACCTCAATGCACTACCTTTAGAGGAGCTTCTAGGATCCTAATGACCCACGAGCTGACATGAAGCAGCATGTTGAGGAGGAAACAAAAAAAAGAAAACTCTTGCCCTCAAGACTGCAGAAATGGAAGAGAGCAGCAGTGAAAGTAATGATGATGAGATGATGATGAAACTGCTCTCTTGCAAAAAATTCAAGAATTTATGAGAAAAAGAAACCCTTCCATAAAAAAAATTTGGAGCAAGATTTGATGGAGAAAAGGATAAGAAAAGGACAAGGAGAAAGAAAAAGAAAAGAGCCCTTAGTATGTTATGAGTGCAAAAAGCCAGGGCACTTTAAATATGATTGTCCTTTGCTTGAAAAAGGCCTACAAGAAAAAGAAGAAAGCATACATGGCAACATGGTCTGATGAATCTTCCTCCGGAAGAAGAAGAACAAAAGGAAGTTGCCAATATCTGCTTCATGGCCAACAACGACGACAACGACAATGAGGTAAGTTCTGAAAACTCAAATGATGAATTTACATTTGATGAAATGTTTGAAGCTTTCAATGAATTGATGATTGATTTTAAATCTTTGAAAAAGAAGTATAAGTTTTGAAAAATGAAAATTAGTTTAAAAGAAAAATGAATTAGCTTTAGAAGTTAAGATTTAAAGAAAAAGAAACTAAAGAAAGAGAATCAAAGATTTGAATTGAAACTAAATCTAAAAATGAAAAACTTAATTAAAAAAAGAATCAATCTCTAATGAAAATGATTTCTTAAGAAAGATGTTAAAAAGTATAAAGACATTGTTGAAAAATTTACTCTAAGCTCAACAAAACTAAATATGATTTTAGATAGTCAAAAAGCTGTTTTTGACAAAGCAGGTTTAGGGTATAACACATTAAGGAAACAAAAATCTTTAAAGAATATTTTATAAAAGCCAACCAAAGTAATATAACTTGTTTCAAATGTAATGAAAAGGGTCATAAATCATTTGAATGCAAAACGTTAAATAATAACAACAAGTTAAATATTAAAGCAAAGAAAATATGGGTTCCGAAAGGAACAATTTTTGTTGCTACTAACCATGAAGGACCCAAGAAAGCTTGGGTACCTAAACATAAAGTTTAAATTATGTTGCAGGAATGTCTTGTAGCCAAAAGATCAAAGAAAAAGTGGTACCTTGATAGTGGCTGCTCAAGACATATGACGGGTGACAAAGATGAATTCATCACCCTGGAAGAAAAGAAAGGTGGAGTTGTGACGTTTGGCGATAACGGTAAAGGTCAAATTATGGGCCTTGGTAAAGTTCGCATAACTCCATCTATATTATTGATAATGTACTTTATGTTGATGGTTTAAAGCACAATTTAATTAGTATAAGCCAACTATGTGATAAGAACTTTAATGTTTCATTTAAATCTTCTATTTGCATAGTATCTGATTCCATTAATGATAGCATTGTTTTTACTGGTTATAGATATGGCAATGTGTACTTAGTTGACTTAGACAAATATCTGAAAGTAGTCATTGCCTAATTGCTGACAATGCTAACATAAATGATATTGGATGGTTATGGCATCGTAGATTAGGTCATGCAAGCACACACCTTATTTCAAAACTAATTAAAATGGATTTAGTTAAAGGTTTACCTAAGTAGATTTTGAAAACAACAAAATATGTGATGCATGTCAATTTGGAAAACAAACTAGAAGTTCTTTCAAATCTAAAAATATTGTTTCAACTTCTAGGGCTTTAGAGCTACTTCACATGGACCTTTTGGACCAACTAGAACCACAAGTCTAGGAGGAAAGAAATATGGTCTAGTGATTGTAGATGATTATTCTAGATATACTTGGGTAATGTTTTTAGCTCACAAAGATGAGACTTTCTCGATATTCCTGAAATTCTTCAAGAAAGTCACAAATGAGAAAAACACTACTATAGTATCTCTAAGAAGTGATCATGGAACAGAATTTGAAAATCACTTATTTGAAAATTTCTGCACTGAAAATGGAATTAATCATAATTTTTCAGCCCCTAGGACTCCACAGCAAAATGGTGTAGTTGAAAGAAAAAATAGGACTCTAGAAGACATGGCCCGTACCATGCTATGCGAAAGCAACTACCAAAGTATTTTTGGGCGGAAGCTATTAACACAGCATGTTACATCTTAAATAGAGCTTTAATAAGACCAATATTAAAGAAAACACCTTATGAATTATGGAATGAAAGAAAACCAAATATAAAATACTTTCATGCATTTGGATGTAAATGTTTCATTCATAATAATGGTAAAAACAACTTAGGAAAATTTGATGCTAAATCTGATGAAGGAATTTTTCTAGGTTATTCAACAACTAGTAAAGCTTATAGAATCTTTAACAAGAAAACCTTAATTGTTGAAGAATCCATACATGTAGTGTTTGATGAATCTTTAGCAACTGGATCTGAAAAGATTGATGATGAGGAAGATACAAACATAATTGAAAAAGATCTTGAAAAACTTAATATTGAAGTATCTTCAGATCATGAGCAAGAAGCTAAAGATGATGATTCACATAAGGACGATGATGTCAATATTGATCATAATGATATAGATCTTCCAAGAGACTGGAGATATGCCCATAGTCATCCCAAGGAATTGATTATAGGTGATCCATCTCAAGGAATAAGAACTAGATCATATATGAGAAATATTAGTAATCATCTTGCATTTGTATCACAAATTGAACCTAAAACTATAGAAGATGCTGAAAAAGATAATAATTGGATGTTAGCAATGCAAGAAGAATTAAATCAATTTACAAGAAATAATGTATGGACTTTAGTTGAAAGACCTAAAAATCATTCAGTAATAGGATCAAAATGGATTTTTAGAAATAAACTAGATGAAAATGGCATAGTAATTAGAAACAAAGCTAGATTGTTGCAAAAGGATATAATCAAGAAGAAGGTATTGATTTTGATGAAACCTTTGCACCTGTAGCTAGATTAGAAGCCATTAGGCTATTACTTGCATTTGCATGTCATATGAACTTTAACTTATTTCAAATGGATGTTAAAAGCGCATTTTTAAATGGATTTATAAATGAAGAAGTTTATGTAGAACAACCACCAGGTTTTGAAGATCACGAATTTTCAAATCACGTTTTTAAATTGCACAAAGCTTTATATGGTTTGAAACAAGCACCTAGAGCTTGGTATGATAGGTTAAGTAAATTCTTAATTGAAAATGATTTCACAAGAGGAAATGTTGATAAAACATTATTTTTGAAAAGAAAAAGTAAAGATTTACTTGTAGTACAAATATATGTTGATGACATTGTTTTTGGTGCTACTAACGATTCTCTATGTCAAGAATTTGCCAAGTTAATGCAGGGAGAATTCGAGATGAGCATGATGGGAGAACTCAACTTCTTCCTTGGACTCCAAATCAAACAAAGCAAAGAGGGTATCTTTATCAACCAAACAAAGTACACAAGAGAGATTCTAAAGAAATTTGGTATGGAATCAATTAAACCCCTCGGAACACCAATGAGTCCTTCATGCAAGCTGGACAAAGATGAAGAAGGTAAAAAGGTTGATCAAAAGTATATCGAGGTATTATCGGATCCCTTCTTTATTTGACAGCAAGTAGACCAGATATTATGTTTTCTGTATGTTTATGTGCTAGATTTCAATCAGAACCTAAAGAATCACACTTAATAGCTGTTAAAAGAATACTAAGATACTTAAGTGGAACAAAAAATGTAGGTTTATGGTATTCTAGAGACTCCACATTAAATCTAATTGCATACTCAGATTCTGATTATGCCGGATGCAAGTTAGATAGAAAAAGCACAAGTGGTGCATGCCAATTTTTAGGAAGTAACTTAATCTCATGGTTTAGCAAAAAGCAAAATTCGGTTGCATTATCTACTGCGGAAGCAGAATATGTTGCAGCAGGAAGTTGCTGTGCTCAAATCCTATGGATTAAGAGACAACTTGAAGACTATGGTATCACACTTGATAAGACACCCATAAGATGTGATAATACAAGTGCAATAAATCTTACTAAAAATCCAATTCAACATTCAAGAACAAAGCATATTGAAATAAGATATCACTTTATAAGAGAACATGTAGCCAATAATGAAATTTGTCTTGATTATGTGAATACTGAAGAACAACTTGCAGATATATTAACAAAACCCTTAAGTGAAGAAAGATTTTGTTATCTTAGAGGAGAATTAGGAGTTTGTGATCCTTTGGAATAGTTTTCTGAAACTCTTAAGGACATCAATCTAGATTTCATCATTTTCTTGAAAAATCTTGATATTTCAATAAGGAAATCTATCTAGATCTTGATTCAATGTTTCCCCAATTGCTAAAGAACTTTAATCTATAATTTGATGATTAATTTGAATAGTTTCAAATGTTGAAACTCAATTTTTTATCTCTGAAACTGTTAGAGTCGACTCTGACAGTTTGCGGAGTCGACACCTGAGTTTTTGATTTTCTGTCTGAGTGATTAGAGCCGACTCTGGCTTTTGTGGAGCCGACTCTAATACGAGCGCTGACAGACTTTCTGGCTCGGAGCCGACACCCAGTTTTCGGGAGTCGACTCTAAGTCGAGTTAGGTCAAAAATAAAAAGGCGGAGTCGACCCCCAATCATTCCAATCGTCTCCTAAACCGTTCCTAAGAACTCCAAAACTTTTCCAACTTCCCCAAATCCACTCAAAACCCCTGATTAACCTTCCAATCCTCTCAATGGCTCCAAAGAGGCGCGGATTCGTCGCTGGAGCATCCGTTCCAACGAAGAGACGCACGGTTCGGAGGCAACCATCGCCTTCTTCCTCTTCGGCCACTCAAGAGGATTCTCCACCTTCACCCTCATCTCCTAAGGTTGATCAATTAGCTGGTAAGACCATTACCACTGGGAGAAAAGTTAATTTTGATTTATTTGAATCGGAGGGTTTCTCTATTGGAAGAAATTTAAGGGATATGGGATGGGAGAAAGTGTGCTCACTAGATTTGCCCACATATCCGGCATTGGTAAGGGAGTTTTATAATGGATTAAGCAGAGGAGAAGGAGGATTGATAAGCACAGTGAGAGGAACTAGGGTTACGGTAACAACTGAGATTCTTGGAACCCTATTAGAAATGCCCACTGTTGGTTTAATGGAATGTCAACTTAATGACAGAAGTGGTGCACTATCAAGGATGCTAGGAAGAGATGTGACTGAGTTCGAAGAGATCTTTGCAAATCAGTTAAACCTAGAACTCAGATTATTGCATAATATATGTGGTAGAATCTTATTTCCAAAAATAGGGAGATTCGAGTATGTCTCGGAGCGAGACGTTCTGATGATGGACTGCATTATCACTGGAGGCCAGTCAATTTAGCTGGCATGATGATAGGTTACATGGCAGAGGCAGCTACTAAGAAAAGATCAACACTGCCATACGGTATGATTCTGACATTAGTTTTTAGAAGCCAGGGTGTGCTCATCATGGAAAATGAACCATTAAGAAAACTGAGACACACTGATTATTACAGCACTTCAACTATTCATAGAATGGGATTTAAGAAAGTTAATGGTGTTTGGATGAGGAGAGAGGAAAGAACAGATAGGGATGGTGCAGAGGGAACCAGATAGAAGAAATCCCGGGACCATCTACTGCGGGACCATCAGTCCCTGATTCATCTTTTGCGGGACCTTCGTCTGCTGGACCTTCGGAGGCCGGACCGAGTTCTATACCATCACCTCCACATCAGCCTATACAAATTCTGGAAGATTTTCTAATGAACAACTTGATCAGTTAAGAAGCTTACTTGCTGAGTATGACAGTCACAGGTCAAATGAAATTAATCAATTGAAGGATGACTTTAATCAGTTAAAAGAAGAATTAAATTCGAGACTGGACATGCTATCCTTTACCTTAGGCAGTTCTGTAGAATCCTTTGGAGCTGAGCTTCACAAGATCTTCGAAAGGATGGAAGGCATTGCCGATGGATCTGGATCGTATGTTCATGCAACGGGTCAATTAAAGAAGGATATTGACCTTGCAGTCTCTCAAATCGAAGCTAGCTTGAAAATTTTAAGAAAGCACAAAAGATGATGTAATGGAGATAATAGGTCATCTAAAGAAAATTGTATTCAAGCACATTTGATCTTGTTTTTGAGTTTGATAGCTTGTACTTAGGAAGTTTTTGAATTATCCAATGTATTTCATTTTGAAATGTAAATGAATCAACTGATGTAATGGTTCTTGCATATGAAATACAATTTCACTTTTTCAAATTTTGATTGATTGGATTCCTATGCTTATTGAGATTATAAATTTTTTCTTTACTCTCCTTATTGCTAATAACAAAAAAGGGGGAGAGATAGTTGTGTATATGCAAAGAAAGATTGAATATATTGCATAAAGAAAGAAAGAAAGGGGGAGAATTAATTGTTTATGCAAATGTCTTGAAATGTTAATCTGTTAAAATTTGATGCTTATATATAAGAGGAGCTACTCAATGCAGGGGGAGCTTAACAAAAAGCTCATTTACAATCTTATGCACATTAAGTTTAACAATTCAATATTGATGGATTATATTGAACTCATGTACAATTTTAAAGTTTACATTGAACATTGGCATCAAAACCTTAATTTCAATGTTTTAAAGTTAAAATGACTATAATCCTTAGTTTGATTGAATTTTTGAATGCATATACTCAAAGTTTTTGTTATCATCAAAAAGGGGGAGATTGTTGACCCAATTGATGATTTTGATGATTAACAAAACTATTTGAGTATAATTTTTGAAGGCTCTGATGATTTTGATTTAGTGTTTCAGCCTATAAGACTATTGAAAGATCAAAATCAAGAGTTACAATGTGTTCTGGATCGAATCTAATGTCTAGGTAAGAATTGCAGACATTAGAGTCGACTCCGAGAATCACAGAGCCGACTCCGGAACTGGCACGGTCATTAGAGTCGACTCCGAGACTGTTAGAGTCGACTCTCACAGACGAAGCAGAAAGTCGATTTTTCTGGCTCCAACCTAGAGTCGACTCCGGGTAAGTTAGAGTCGACTCCGGAAAAGTTTCTTGTCGACCCCAGAAAAGCCAGAGACGACTCCGAAAAATCAGTTTAAAACGCCTCGAGCTAGAGCCGACTCCAGAAAAGTTAGAGTCGACTCCAACCCACCTGGAACGAAAAACGAAGTTGCCAGATCAGCTCTAACGGTAACTTTTCTATTTTTACTCATTTCTAACGGATATATTTTGATAGAAGGTACACTCCAACGGATAGTTTTATTCCAAAAGAGGTGTAAAAGAAATCTATAAGAAGGGGAGTCTATTGTTCAAAAAAAAAGAGAAAAACGGAAAATCTGAAAAACAAAGAGAAAATCTGAGATAGACAAATCCCACTTCAAAAATCCGTGAGCTTGAATCTTGAAAGGAAAACCTCTAGCTCAAATCCACTCCACTCCAAAAGGCTCAAGAGGAATCCAAAGCGTTCAAAATCAAAGTCTTGGAGGATTTCCCAACTTGGAGAAAGGAGATTCGGTTCTTGCTTTTCAACCCTTCTCAACTGCTTCAACCACGAAGAATCGGAGCTGAGGCTTGATTCAATCCAGCAAGGAGAAGAAGAAAAGAAGAAAAGAAGAAAAGATCAAAAGCCAACCTATCTACAAATCAGGCTTTTCTAAACCTTATTCTTAATTTGTATATTTGCTCATTGAGGAGCTTTGTATTCACACACATACTCATCTTATTTTTGCCTAGTTCAATCTGGGGGATTGAACTAGAGGAGGTAGTTTTACCTCGGGTTAAGCTTGTTTAAGCTTGGGTTAGTTGTGAGCCCGTGAAAAACAACGTGTAGGGTTTTGTGCTGGTAAGCCCGAGTAAAACCAGCTGGGTTCGTTGTGCACCCGGTAAAACAACAAGTTTGAGTTGTGAGCTTGGAAAACAACTCGGCTGTAATCTAGAGAGATTATAGTGTGGACCCAAGTGAATCTTGGGAGTGGACGTAGGTGTGGTTGCACCGAACCACTATAAAATTATCTTGTGTTTGCCGTGCTATATTTTCTCTCTCTCTATCTCTATTATTAATTGCTTGCATTGCTTATTAGTTAATTTCACTCACTTGCACATCTTGAGCAAATCAGTTTAAATCTTCTAAAAAGTCTTAAATTTTTAAGAACCCAATTCACCCCCCCCCCCTCTTGGGTTGCCATCTGGGCCAACACATCATCAAACAGATCACATCTTCTAGATGTGTGTGGCCTCCACATGCCACATCATAGGCAAACCGCGGCGACACATATAAATATAATTCAGGGTCATCATTATATATGCATATCACACATCATGCATCATCATAAGCATAATCTTTTCATATCACATAAACAGTGGTTTGTACGTTCTTAATCATTGCATGTAACCAATTCACTTTGCAAAGTAATAAACATATACATCATATTTGGCATAAACACAATAAACCATTACTTTGCAAATTAATACCAACTGTTATAGCAAATATTCAATTAAATACTCATGATACAGTTTACCAATTTCCAAAATAATCAATAAAACTCAATTTCATAAGTTTGCATAAAACTATAAATACAATAATTTTATAATTTTTAAAATTATTATATTTGACTTACTTATCAGATTATGCAATAAATACCAGATTATGTAATGTAATCAAACCCACTGTTAATGTAATTATTATTTTCATATATGTCCTACGGTCCTATAAATTAATCAGAACACATCCTCTAGATGTGTGAGGCCAAATGAGAACCGCGGCGACACATACTAGTCTATCACAATGTTATCATCATACTTGCATGTCACTCATCATGCATCAATTTCTCATATTACATATATAGTGGTTTGTACATTATTAGCAAATGCATATGGTCATCCCATCATATTTTGCAAATAAAAGAATTTATATTTTTGCACATACACCAAGAAACTATTTCTTTCAAAATATTATCAGCTACTATAGTCATAATAAATGCTCATATGTAGATTTATGATACCATTCAAAATAATGAAACCAAATAAACTTCTGTTTTCCTTATCTCATAATATACTTGTAAACTATAAAACCATGAGTTATAAATTATTAATTATAAATAGACTTACTTACCTCTGTACGCTAATCCCAAATGGTTAACCAGGTATTTGAACATCAAGTACCTTAACAATGTTATCTCCACCCGAAACAAGCCATCGGCCATCTGGAGAAAAACTAATGGCATTGACCTCAATGACCTCTCCATTTATCCGGCTACATCTGGATCCTCTACCCAAAGATGGGGTCCAATCTCAAAGTGGGCAGCTGCTATTTCGAGACACAATAGATCAATATCCCAACAAGCTTCTTAATCCGCCTTCCTCCAGCACCATCCAAAATCCCAACCAAAAAAAGTGTCCGACTAAACAAACATTGGACCCGTGAATCAAATCAAGATTTTCACTGTCGCAAGTTCCAAGATTCGTCACTTCATTTCTCCACCACCCTCCGTCGTATGATTTGGCCGGTGCGGCTCCGAGGATGATAGCTCAAGACTAGGACAGGGTTAGGCCTTCAAAAATAAAAGATCTCTTTCCTTCTGGCGGCGGCTATCCTCCACGGAGTCCTTTTTCTGGACCTCCGCTTGTTCTCTCGCGCTCAGATTCCCTCCCTAACTCTCTCTCTCTCTGGCAATAGGAGGATGGGCAGGCGATTACCTGGAGGAGGTGTGCGCTAGGGTGAAGGAGGGAGTCGACCTCCAACTCCTTTTATTCTCCGACGCGACGCTTCGGATCAAGGAAAAACTTGAACCCATCTGACACGCGAAGACCCGAGAAATCAGACGTCCGACCTAAATGTCAGAAGGAAGTCAAGATGCCAGGTGTCCCCAAAATAAATACTAGGAGTTTCATTCCCCATAATAAATTACCGGGGGTTACAAGTGTGAGGCTCAACGATCCAAGATGGCAATTCTTTATCGTTGACAAGCTTTTGGTCCTTTGAAACATCTAAATCTGAAGTTATTATTGATATGCTGTTTGCCTTACCCTCAGGAGGACATATCCGAGCTACAATTCAATGGACTAATGTTCAGCATTACCTCTTAGCCAGAGAATATAGCAAAGAAATTGATAGATAGCAAGGTCTTTGTCGGGACAAATTCTTTGCAGATGTCATAGGTTTTGATAGATTCATATCATTTACGTGCAGCTATCATTGACTGTCAAAAATATTTAACTCAAGCTGTTCACAATGCCACCAACATTAAAAAAAAGTTTTTCTTATTTTTGTACTACCATTCAAGGGAGTAATAGTTGACCGGAGTTTTTTTTTTTTCCCAATTACACAACACTATTGTTTCTGAACATTGATCAGATGAAACAAGCACACAACATCTATCCTTAATCAGATGAAACAAGCACACAACATTTATCCTAAACCTAAAGAGAGCCACAATCATAATTAGTATGGCTAAGCGAGAAACCTCGCCGGAAAACAATCAGTATGGCAAGACATATCAGCTTCTTTACCCATGATGATGCCATGATAAATGATCCTTCAAGATAAGACTGAGTAGATAACCTCATCACCCTCAGCCTCCTTTCATTCACATATTTATTCAATGCTCTTCCTATTCTCTTAGCCAGCTCTTGATCACTTGTTGCAACTGCTGGACCCTTCGGCATCTCTTGAGCTAAGCATCTAGCGAGCACAATTGCATCTTCTAAGCCAGCAGCACCTCCTTGGCCAAGGAATGGGCCCATAACATGCATTGCATCCCCTGCGACTGTCATGGTGCCTTGCCAGAAGTTTGCAAAGAGCAAGTGCCATGGAGCTCGATACCTGAGATGTGTGAGGCTCAGTGAACTAATATCACAATGCTTCACGATTTCAATCACCTCAGGGGGGAATTCTTTTAATGACTCCAACGAAAATTCTTTGATGAGCACAGGATCCATTTGGACATTTGAATCTGATGAAAACCATTAAGAAGTTAGCTCACCTCTAGATTAAGCAATGACAAGGTTCACAACATATAAATCTTTATTGAGACTAGCTGTCTGACATGGTTGCTGTATCAGGTATGGATTACCTTGAGAAGGGAACTGACCGAAAAGCCAATGGACTAACTTTTCATCGATTGGAAGCCTTCCTAAGACGACACCATTACCCGTCAGCCGGCTGAAATGGCTACCAAAGCTGTGGCCATTTGAATAGCTAGTAAAACCTCGAACAACAGATATTGGATAGGCCTTTGGGTCTTGCAGTCCTAAAGATTTTGCAATGACTGAATTTGATCCATCACAACCAATTAGAACCTACAGCAACATATTCCAGTAAAGTTGAGGGGCAATTAACAGTTTGCTTTTTTGTGAAAATATTATGCTTTCACATTTGTTGTCATCACATAAAAACATAAAATTTAAGGTTCAAATTCTTGCTGACAGGAAATTTATGGCATGTGCTGAGATCATTTAGAGCATATTTCCACTAAGAAGTGATGTGATATAAGGATTTCTCTAAGCATCGAACCTTATTCCAATTTGAGTTTCATTAATGTTAATTCATCATTTATATAATGATTATAAAAAAAAAATTGGGGACAGTTTCATTTCTTTTGATGTCTACGTTCTGCTAGTTTAAAACATTTTATAAAAGTAAAAATTATTAAAAAAAGATTTAGGTATAAAAGACACCCCTAACCCAGGAGGATCGCTAGATATTTATGTTATCGACTTCGGCCACTTAGGTAGATTTAGACAATATTCACTATGTTTGAGGTTGAATTGCACATAAAAACTTTCAAAGGCTAAAACTTGCATGCATGACCTCCTTTTTTTTTTTCGAAATCAGATAATCTTTTGAGATCTAAGAGGGTGCAATGATCCCCAAAGGGTGATGATAATATCTAGGCCTCAAGACAAGATGATCAAAGTAAAACTAAACTTTTATGTAAGGTTTTGATAAAAGCATATTTTCCAATCTAGGATGAATTAGATGGTGTAAAAGGAGACGAAAGTTGTTGTAGAATTCAATATCTAACTTTAGGATTATTTTAGTTTTGGCATGACTTTCAGAAAGTCACTATTTTAGAAAAAACTCAGACTTTTTTTTCTAACTTGAAGAGGAATTCAACTCGATTTTGGGGATTCAAACCTTTTTAGTATAGATAGAGGTATTGTAACCCAATTTTAGCATATTAATAAAAGAGAAAAAGAGTCTAGAGCCTTTTTTGCTACTTTATTTTATTATTATTATTTTTGTTGCAAGTTTCAAGGTAAGCAGATTGAAAGAATTACTTCTTTTCTCTCCAATTTGATTACTTCCTTTAGCCTCCTCATGGCTAAAGGCAAATTCTTTAACGAATGTGCGATGACCGCACATGAAACATATTCCTCTTAGTTGTTCAAAACAAAGGCAAATTAGATACTTCAGCAATAATACGAAACCAGTAAAACTACATCATTAAGTTCTTTTAGTAAACTTTATCGAGTAGGAAGGATAGATTTGTTGATTAGTGTTATTGCAAAAACCATCTAATGATGAACCTAAGCATTGAACAACAAAATTATAGGAGAGTGTTAGAGAAGAGATATTAAAGTTAGACAGATATGAAGGGGATATAATTTTACATGACAGAATTAAGTGAATATGAAAGAAACAAAAGAGGAAACAGGAAAATACAAAAGAAAACTTGTCATGAAAGTAGATACCACCTTAGCCTTAATTGTAGCACCATCATCAGCATATAGAATGGGGAACGAGGTGATGGGATCTGATCCAACTACTACAATTTTGCACCCAAAACGAATTGATCCCTTAGGTAAACTGTCAGCCAAGGTTTCGATCAGATCGCTCCTTTTTAAGCATCTTAGTCCTTCTTCCCTAACAACAGAAGGAACCCAAATGTGTCATTAGAAGCAGCTTGTGCCACTCTAACAAGATTGTTGGTGTTAGAGAATTTTAATAAAAGTTTGATTGTTCTTTGAATAATTTGCAATAATTAAGAACAATAATATGATTTGCCACTTCCTGATAGACATCCCTTCACAAAGCTATATAAGGTGTGTGTTGAGTTAGGTCATGAGATGTACAGGAAGTTCTCTCAGAAAACATAATATTCAATAGATCAATTTGGCACAAGATGATTCCTTTGCATATATATTGTCTCTTTTATCTCATTAGGATTACCTAAGGTTGTTTTCAGACTCAGGTAAATAATAGTTTAAAGTCATGCTTACTTCTTTATCAGATTTTTGGGCCATTACTTTGTAGCCTATTTGCATAGCTTTTGATTTTTAGGCATCGGTGATTAACTTTATGGTACTTGTGATATGAGTCATGGCTAATGAAGGAGAAACATAAAAGAAAAAAGAGTTTACCATATATGATCATGTAAGCTTTTAGTCTTCATCAGAAGATTGCCATAGCATTCACTAATGGCTCACTAGCTCTTCAAGTTTAACAAAGATGAGGGAATGTTTTGTTACAATTTTATATAACTCTTTTTTTCATCTCAAACTGATGAAAATTACCAAAATTATTTATGTACTGATGTGGCAGGTGAGGCCCACAGCCAACTAACGGCAAACAAAATGAACATAAATTATATACCCCCTTTTACAACAATTCTCCCTTTCAATTACATATTGCTTAAAGTTTACTACGGTAAAACAGAAGCAAAACTCTTTCTCTCCTTTTTTTTTTTTTTAGTTCAATAAGTCGATTTACCTTTAGTTCTTATCCAATACCATTTCTCACTCCCTTGGAAGAGGGGAGCCCAAGGCTAATTTCTGCTAAATCCACAATCAGAAAACCCTCAGAAATTACATAAGTGATTGAACTTAGAAAAGTAAAACCTATGCAAAATTGAGCATTTATCAGGTGCTGAATTTGTTTTGCCCTGATACAAGCAATACATTTCTGTGGACCCATTTTAAATTATCATTAATATGGACATAATTTGAAGTTCATGTTGATGAGTTTATTTTCACAAGAATGCATGGAGAAATTTGATTACTCTGCCCTCCAAACCATCCTCCAAAGCATCATCAATCCTATAACTGCATCAAGCATTAGCTGTTAAATAAAACCTTCATGAGTATACCTGCATGAAGTTGCTTGCATCTTGTTCTTGTGAACGAATATGTCTTGCAACCTGAATACAATTTGCAAAATCAGACCTGAAATTCTTAGTACCTTGATGGTTATATGGAGGGGGGGAAGCATAATGTGCTGTAACTACTTATAATATACTGATAACGATGACCTTGATAATTTTTGCTTGACAATCTATGCTGTATTAAAAAGAGCATTGCGGGGATGGAATTTATTTGATTCACAAGTACATAGCAAACACCAACATAGGTGGTTATGAAAAGAAAAATATGGATATAGCCAATCTTAATATTTTCTTCCACATTGATATCTCACATCCGATGGAATCATTCAGACACCCTAAATTCTTTCTCACTATACTAACCAACCACTAACTAACAAAATTATTCTTCCTCTATCCCTATTTCCCTCTGTTGCAGACTTATCCACCACCAATCTTTATCTTCCATTTTAACTTTTATTTTTATTTAATTTTGCTAATTTAACATAATTTATCATCTTTGCTTTGCATTTCATCCTTTACTCAAAATCATAATACTTATTTTTCTATGGTCTTAACCATGTTTTTTCATTAACCTGCATCATGCACACATATATGCTAGTTAGGGATGAAAATATATGCAATATAATGCTCAGGTTATGCAATAAGCTATATCGGGCAAGAAAAAAATAATGTCTCAAGAATACATACTCTGTTAGAAGGATAGCTTTTTTTCGTAACTCTGTACCAACACTAAGTTGATCAAGTGCGCGCCAACCATTGACGAAAATACCAATCGCTACCCCTGAAGTCCGGAGGGTGTCAGATTTCTCTAGAACAAGACTATTTATTCCTTTCCTGCATAATTTTGGATGACAAAAAATCACATGCAATCTGATTCTAACCAATGATACTATTTACATTATAAGTGCAGAAATATATATCCAGAGATAATAGGTTGTTAAAACATAAAAAGGATCAAGCGTTGATGCTATAGCAATATACATAGAATCCTTCGTCCACCTTTCTTCCTTCTCATATATCAGATCAATGAAGGAGTTGCTTCTGGTGCTCTAAATACAAGATTTCTAAGGGAACACAGCATGAAGTGGATCCATGTTCATTCATTCTTGATGGTACCATAGTATAAAGTGTTTAGTTCCATATTGATTATGTATTAAAAAAATCTTAGTTGCTTAAACAAAATAATACTTTCAAGCTAGCTTTTTTTACGTGGGGTTCTAAATTGTTATAAATAATTTCATAAAAAAAGGTCTTGAATACTTTTACAAGATCAAGGAATGTAAAATTTTCATTTTGGCTGATCTTTTTGGATGAGATCTTTTGGAAATTACTAATATTAAGCATCCCAAAACCATTCGGGTCAGACAAATTAACGTTAATCAACCTTTTCTTTTTATTTTTGAGAAAGGAGGGTAGGAGCCAGGTTTCAACTGATACCCATGTCTGACCTTGGGAATGTGATGCCCTTCTAATAGTCTCACATCAAAAAATTGGGAGTTGGTTGAGTGGTTTATAACCCATTAAGAAATATGAATAAGCACCAATTGGATCCTTTTTGGACTGTGGTGGCCCAAGTTGGTGTGAACCTTGTCCGTCTTGCTTTCTTGTAACGAAACGGACCCGTGGGCCCAGATCGTTACAGAGAGAACCTGGGGAAGGAGAGGAAGTCATTTGAGATGCTCTACTAAACAGCCTAATTGCCATCATGTGAAGGTGTTTCCATGTATTCAAATAAGAGATTCTATTAAGATACCTTTGGGAAGGTAAAACATTGCAGAGATTTTTTTTTGGGTACCCCAATTAATTAATGCTTCATTCATCTTGTGACATTTCTACTCCTTGAGGGTAAACACCACAGTAGGCAACTAGAAATAAGAAGGAACGATCTTTAAAATAACGCCTTTGCAGCAAGGAATTTATACCTGTGAAGAGCCAAAGCAGTGGCAAGCCCACAGATTCCTCCTCCCACAATGACAATGTCATGGTTCTCCTCCTTTGAGCCCATCTCTCCTTTCCTTTCCCTCCTCTCTTCACCTTCCTCCCTCTGCATATATATATATATATATATATATATGCTGTGATGAGGCCCTTCTCCTTCTTGGTAGTCAATTATTTATCCTTTGGCTAAAAGATATTATAATATGTCACCATGGTCCATGCGTTCAGTCCATAGCATGGAAGGCCTATTTGCTGTTCCGCAAGAAACAGCGAATCCCCCGAGAAGAGAGCCATCCATTTGACGCCAGCGTTAACGACTTCGTGTTGTGATTTGGACTCTCGGGCACGGTCGAAGTTTAAATCTGGAAATATTATTATTGTATTTCACGTCCAAAAAAATAATATAAGTTAAGAAACATATTAAATGATAGTCATAATATTATTATTTTTAACGCCTTCAATGCCGTTATAACAGCCGGTATTTTGGGCCTCTTAAAAAATAAAAATTAAAAAAGAAATTGTTCGTGAGATTTGCTTTGAGATTCTCATTCTTAGACGTATGCGTCAGAGCTTCTGCTGTTTTGTTCTACGAAGCGTTGGATGTCGGCTTAGACTGAGTTGAGTTCCACCCTGACTCGTGTTCGAAATATTTGTTAATTCAGACATTAAACCCAAGTTTAATTCAAACTTAAGCCCAATCCAAAATTTAATCGGATCAATCAAAAACCGAATTAACATACTAAAATTTTAATTTTTAAGTATTTATCTAAATAAGTAATACTAATAATAATTATATGATCATTCAAAAAAAATTTATGATATGAAAAATTATTAGAAAAAAAATTATTATAAAATTTTAAAAGCCATCATATTTAAGATTTTTAGAATTGCAGTTAGACTAGATTCGGGATTAGGTAAGGTCAATTCTTCAAGCCCGTTCAAAACCCATCTAAATTTTTTTGAGCTTTAAAATTAAGGAAAAGTCTTTGTACACCGCCTCCGATGCAGCAAGTCCTACGTGGGCTGCACTGCCTCTCCTGATTGGTCCACGTGGATCCTACGTGGCTGACGTGCCAGACGGTATGGCTCTGCTACGATGTTACGTTCTGATCGTGACGGCCATGAAAAGCGCTTCGCCTTTTTTTTAAAATTAGCGTACAGACGAAAATCTCCTTTTCCTCCAGTTACTTCTACCATCATTTTTTTTAGGATTTCATCTGTGCAAGAAAAACTCTTTCTTCCCCTCGCTTTGGCTTTCGGATGCTAAGGAATCAGTCAAAGGTTTGAGCACGATCCTACGCCCTCGCTCTGAGAGTCCGGTCGAAAGAAAATATTTCAGCTACTGGAGTCGTTGTACAAAACCTCTGGAAAAAATGTCATCCGCAGTAGGAAGTAAAAAGTCCTTGCTCTCACTTCTTTGTAAAGCTCCTTTATTACACTAACTATTTTTTATCGTTTAATGCACGGGTAACTTCCTTAGAGTTTAGTGTTTTGTAGCACGAATGTCGTACTCTTTTAACTAGGATGTTATAACTTATGAACTGAGGTGTCGTCAGAGCGTTTCAATCGCCATAAAAGCTACGACACCCCAGATTTACTGTTAAGACACTGTGGAGAAAAGCCTACGACACCCGTGCTTAAAACTGACTATGGAGAGAAGCCCCATGACACCCTAAAGGAATTTGGCCAAAAATACTTTGCGACACCCCAGTTGAAACCTTATGATACCATAGCACCAATGCTACGACACCCATGCTTAAAACTGACCATGGAGAGAAGCCCCGCGACACCGCAAGAGAAATTCTGCCAAAAATCCTTCACGACACCCCAGTTGAAACCTCACGACACCCTAGCACCAATGCAACGACACCCGTGCTTAAAACTGACCATGGAGAGAAGCCCCACGACACCGCAGGAAAAATTCTGCCGAATATCCTTCGCGACACCCCAGTTTAACCCTTACGACACCCGTGCTTATATATGACCATGGAGAGAATCCTCTCAGTTCAAACATCACGACACCCCAGCGACAACTCCTACGACACCAGTGCTTATAACCTTAGAAATCATTCATGACACCGCAGTTGAAACGTTACGACACCCTAGCGGCAACGCTACGACACCCATGCTTATAACCTTCGCAATCTTTGTTTGTTGCTTTTCAGGGTGTCGTAGTTTATTCTCTACGGTGTCTTTAACTGCTAAATGGTGTGTCACAAGGTTTTAACTGACCCTAGAGAGAAGGCCCGCGACCCCCCAAGAGAAATTCGCCCAAAAATCTTCACGACACCCTAGTTGAAACGTAACGACACCCTAGCGACAACGCTACGACACCCATGATTATAACCTTCGCGATCTTCGTTTGTTGCTTTCCGGGGTATCATAGGTTATTCTCTGGGGTGTCTTTAACTGCTAAGGGGGGTGTCGTCACGTTTACCTAAAGGATACATTCTTCGTAGGTTTGTATGTCATTGTCTTTGGTTCATGTTCGCGTTCAACGCTTTTTTTTTGTTGATAAAATTATGAACAGGGATGTCATCTTCACAAAGGAGCGAGGGCATAAATCACTTCTTCGATGGGTTTATAAATTCGAAGACTACACTAAAAGAGTTCATAGGTAAGTACAAGATGCCTTGGAAAAAAGGTATGAGGCCGAAAATGAGGAAGATAATAGGACATTGCAAACGATTGCTTTCCTAAAGACATCATCACCTTTTGAGAGATAAGCTGCAGGAAGGTATACAAGGCGCATTTTCAAAAAATTTCAGAATGAGATCCTTGAAATGGCTGCATCAAATACTAAATTGATCAAGGAAGCTGGCAACTGTTGTGTATATTCTGTAAAGTCGTACGAAAGGATTGAAGTCAATGGAATCGGCAAGGAGATGATCAAAGATTATATCGTGTCATACGATAGAAATATTGAGGATGTCCAATGCTAGTGCCGATCCTTTTAGTTCAAGGGGTACCTGTGTAGGCATGCCTTGTTGGTTCTTCATCAAAGTGACGTATTTCGTTTACCAGATAAATACTTCTTGAAGAGATGGTGCAAGGACATGAAATACCAATTCGACGAATTCGACTGCAACACTGATGCTTATGATAAAAGCACACAAAAATCATGGTACACAGTGATAATTTTTTAATTGAAATGTCTTAATATATGTTTTCGATAATATTATGCTATTGATTGTAGATATAGTTTGCTGAGTCATCGGATGATGAAGCTCGCAAAGATAGCCTCCATGTCTGAAGATGCATTTAATTTAGTGATGGATGGTCTAACACCTATATTCAAAATTGCCGTGGATGCCAACTGCGCAGCTAAGCCAGGTATAGAGCTTGTAATTCAAGATCCTGAACAAATTAAGATGAAAGGTCACCCAAGAGAGAACAGATTAAAGAGTGGAGTTGAGAAGAAGTTAAAAAGATTAAGGAAAAATCTGGTCAAGGCAACCGTTGACGCTCCATAAATGCAAAATGAAATAAGATCTACTTCAAGCAACAGGCAGACTTGTATGCAGTCAATTAACACCGGAGAGGACAAGGAAAGAATTGTACCACCTTCTAAAACTTTGATGGACGAATTTGATGCTTATGTATTGAGTCAACTTACACTGGAGCATATATAAAACACGGGTGTCGTAACTTTCTAACTAGGGTGTCTTGGTCACAAATGAAGTGCTTTCTAATTAGGGTATCTTTTTCAGTCAAATGAAGTGCTCATCTCGTCTGCCAAGAAGATTTGATATTTATGAATACGCTTGCACTATTACGATACCGAAGCTCTGGGCTAACGACATCCAGTACTCACGAAAGGATACCGAAGCTCTGAGCTATCGACTCCCTAGCTCTACCGCAGCGACACCCGAAATGCGGAAGGCAAAATCGTACGACACCGAAGCTTTTAGCGCGACGACACCCTAGCTCTGGGCTAACGATTCCCTAGCTCTACACGGCGACACCTGAAAGGTGAAATCCTACGACATTCCAGTACTCATGAAAGGACACCGAAGCTTTTAGCGCGATGACACCCAAGCTCTAGGCTAACGACTCCCTAGCTCTACTGCGACGACACCCGAAAGCGGAAGGCAAAATCGTACGACACCAAAGCTTTTAGCGATGACACCCCAGCTCTGGCTAACGACTCCCTAGCTCTACCATGGCGACACCCGAAAGGCGAAATCCTACGACATCCCAGTACTAACGAAAGGACACCGAAGCTTTTAGTGCAATGACACCCAAGCTCTGGGCTAACGACTCCCTAGTTCTACCGCGATGACACCCGAAAGGTGAAAGGCAAAATTGTACGACACCGAAGCTTTTAGCACGACGACACCCCAGCTCTGGGTTAACGACTCCCTAGCTCTACCGCGGCGATACCGAAAGGCAAAATCCTATGACATCCCAGTACTCATAAAAGGACACCGAAGCTTTTAGTGTGACGACACCCAAGCTCTGGGCTAACGACTCGCTAGCTCTACCGTGATGACACCCGAAAGGCGGAAGGCAAAATCGTACGACACCGAAGCTTTTAGCGCGATGACACCCCAGCTCTGGGCTAACGACTCCCTAGCTCTACCGCGGCGACACTCGAAAGACAAAATCCTATGACATTCCAATACTCACAAAAGGACACCGAAGCCTTTAGCGCGACGACACCCAAGCTCTGGGCTAACGACTCCCTAGCTCTACCACGACGACACCCGAAAGGCGGAAGGCAAAATTGTACGATACCGAAGCTTTTAGCACGACGACACCCCAGCTCTGGGCTAACGACTCCCTAGCTCTACCGCGGTGACACCCGAAAGGTGAAATCCTACGACATCCTAGTACTCACAAAAGGACACCGAAGCTTTTAGCGCGACGACACCCAAGCTTTGGGCTAACGACTCCCTAGTTCTACCGTGACGACACCCGAAAGGCGGAAGGCAAAATCGTACGACACTGAAGCTTTTAGCGCGACGACACCCCAGCTCTAGGCTAACGACTCCTTAGCTCTACCGCGGCGATACCTAAAAGGCAAAATCCTACGACATCCCAGTACTCATAAAAGGACACCGAAGCTTTTAGTGCGACGACACCCGAGCTCTGGGCTAACGACTCCCTAGCTCTACCACGATGACACCCGAAAGGCGAAGGCAAAATTGTACGACACCGAAGCTTTTAGCGCGACAACCCCAGCTCTGGCTAACGACTCCCTAGCTCTACCGCGGTGACACCCGAAAGGCGAAATCCTATGACATCCCAGTACTCACGAAAGGACACCGAAGCTTTTAGCGCGACGACACCCAAGCTTTGGGCTAACGACTCCCTAGTTCTACTGCGACGACACCCAAAAGGCGGAAGGCAAAATCGTACGACATTGAAGCTTTTAGCGCGACGACACCCCAGCTCTGGGTAACGACTCCCTAGCTCTACGCGACGACACCCAAAAGGCGGAAGGCAAAATCGTACGACACCAAGCTTTTAGCGTGATGACACCCCAGCTCTGGGCTAACGACTCCCTAGCTCTACCGCGGCGACACCCGAAAGGCGAAATCCTACGACATCCCAGTACTCACAAAAGGACACCGAAGCTTTTAGCGCGACGACACCCAAGCTCTGGGCTAACAACTCCCTAGTTCTACCGCAACGACACCCGAAAGCGGAAGGCAAAATCGTACGACACCGAAGCTTTTAGCGCGACGACACCCCAGCTCTGGGCTAACGACTCCCTAGCTCTACCACGACGACACCCGAAAGGCAGAAGGCAAAATCGTACGACACCGAAGCTTTTAGCGTGACGACACCCAGTGCTCAATTTACGATATTCTAGTGTTCAATTTACGACATTATATATGAAAACTTAAGAAATTATGAAGTAAAAAGGCATAAATATGAATAAATCGAGGACACCCCTATTCTCAATATAAAATTTTGCATTTGCATTAAATCTGAAATAGTGTTAATATGAATAAATTACATTAAATTTTCATTCAAAGAAGAAATAAAAAATTAAGAACATTTTTTGACAAGGTCGTGATCTTTTGGTTTAGGCCCTCTCTCAATATCGTCGCAGCTAATTGTCACCAATAATCTCTGACTTTCTCATCCGTGAAATCCATCTTCATATCAGGATTGTCCCATCGAGCAAGACATTCATGTATCTCAGACAGTATAGGCCGCAATCCAGCGATCCGAGGGAATGCCATGGATGGGGGAATGCCATCGTTAATCACCTTTTTAGCTGATCTTCCAAAATTTTTGGATACTGAGATGGTTTCTGGAGGCGAGGGGCGATCGACTGGCCCCTATGGGAGCCGCCACACAACGGTAACCGTCGATGCGGAGGTCTTGGCGTCGTCGCTCGCAAACCGTGAGCAACTCTAAAAGGCAACTAGCAATACCTGGCCATTTCAACGAGAGAGATCGAGCTCCTGCGTCAGGCCAACAACCGGCTGGAGGGGCAAGTAGCATCCCTCCAGCAGAAGATTGCCGAGTTAGCCCCGCAGTGTGGGGGGAGCTCGGCAGCGCCTGGAGAAGATGACAAGCCTCAGTGAGGGCTCTGTACTTTTTTTTCTTTTCTTCTTGTCTTTTCTTTGTGTGATGAATAAAAATAAATTTTAGTAACTTTTGTGTTTGCTGTCATTCGCTCTTATCACGTGAGCCTTACCAAACAGACCATCCTCCTAGGGGGTCTTTGGTGATCTTGACGAGGCTAAGGTGTAGCGTTCCTGAGATAAGTGGAACTCATAAGTTTCAGCAGAGTGTGGTATATTGGTTAGACTCACCGAAGCATGATGAGTGTCCCGTTAGCATCGGTTGAGACCGAAGGATAAGGGAGCTCAGCTTAGTTTGAAACCCATGACACCCTGGTTGAAAACCCACGACACCCTAGTTCAAAACCCACAACACCCTAGTTCAAAACCTATGACACCCATTCAGAAAACGTTAAGATAAAGCATTAGTTCAAAACCCATGACACCCTAGTTCAAAACCGACGACACCCTAGTTCAAAACCTAGGACACCCATTCAGAAAATGTTAAGACAAAGCATTAGTTCAAAACCCACGACACCCTAGTTGAAAATCCACGACATCCTAGTTCAAAACCCACGACACCCTAGTTCAAAACCCATGATACCTTAGTTCAAAACCTACGACACCCATTCAGAAAACGTTAAGACAAAGCATTAGTTCAAAACCATGACACCCTAGTTCAAAACCGACGACACCTAGTTCAAAACCTACGATACCCATTCAAAAAACATTAAGATAAAGATTAGTTCAAAACCCACGACACCCTAGTTGAAAACCGATGACACCCTAGTTGAAAACCCATGACACCCTAGTTTAAAACCTACGACACCCATTCAAAAAACGTTAAGACAAAGCATTAGTTCAAAACCCACAATACCCTAGTTCAAAACCGACGACACCCTAGTTCAAAACCGACGACATCCATTCAGAAAATGTTAAGACAAAGCATTAGTTCAAAACCCACGACACCCTAGTTGAAAACCCACGACACCCTAGTTCAAAACCCACGATACCCTACTTCAAAACCCATGACACCTTAGTTCAAAACCTACGACACCCATTCAAAAATGTTAAGACAAAGCATTAGTTCAAAACCCACGACACCCTAGTTGAAAACCCACGACACCCTAGTTCAAAACCTACGACATCCATTCAAAAAATGTTAAGATAAAGAATTAGTTCAAAACCCACGACACCCTAGTTGAAAACCCATGATACCCTAGTTCAAAACCCACGACACCATAGTTCGACACCCTACTTCTACCCGCCATCTTATCTAGTAGGAGATCCTGAAAGCCATCGTCAAGCTCATAAACCACAACCTCAACCCTAGACTCCCGCTTCGTGGTACCATCATCCATAGGAAGAATGTTTTACAATCAGAAAGAATTTTTTATCGTCAAGCTCATAAACCACAACAACCTCATAACGAAAGAATGTTTCATGCTGTGGATGACATTTCCTTCAGAAGTTTTTGTACAAAGACTTCAGTAGCTAGGTATTCTAGCCTCGAAGCTGAAATATTTTCTTTCGATCGGACTCTCAGAGCGAGGGCATAGGATCGTGCTCAAACCTTTAACTGATTCCTTAGTATTCAAAAGCCAGAGCAAGGGGGAAGAAAGAGTTTTTCTTGCATAGATGAAATCCAAGAAAAAATGGTGGTAGAAGTAGGCTGGAGGGAAAAGGCATTTTCGTCTGCACGCTAATTTTTAAAAAAAGGCGAAGCACTTTTCATGGCCGTCACGATCAGAACGTAAAATCGTAGCAGAGCCATACCGTCCGACACATCAGCCACGTAGGATCCATGTGGACCAATCAGGAGAGGCGATGCAGTCCACGTAGGACTTGCTGCATCGGGAGCGGTGTATAAAGACTTTTCTTAAAATTAAAGCTAGTCCCCATCCTAGTTGGTTTGGACTTGGTCTACGCCCGCCCGAAAAAATTAAGCCAATTTGATGCGCTGCTCGCCCTCGCTATCTACCATAGTTTCATGCATAATTATTTTATACGGAAAAAAAAAGTTCATGCAAAAATAATATTATGGATATTCGCTCATAACTTTCTGCCCAATGATTTTGAATCAACTGGCAGACGCATGTCCGCAAGAAAGTTTTGTGGGGCGGTTTCCTACGTGCAGACCTTGGCATACAATTTCTATACGGACGAAATCCACACCAAAATTTTTACGCCGAGATCAGCACCCGGGGTTCGCATTTAACTCTAATGAACGGCTCCTCCGATGTACGAAATGAAAAGACTTTGTATATCATATCGATACAACAAGTTCTATATTGACTGTATTATTTCTTTTTATTGATCACATGTGATATTCATTAAAAAATATTAAAATAATTTTACGATATTCCAAGAGAAAAAATTACGACACCGTAGTTATAAAATTAAGACATCTATTCAGAAAGCAAAAAAAAATTACAATACCCCATTTGTATACTTACAACACCGTAACTATAAAATTACGATACACATTCAGAAAACGTGTCTGTACATAAATTCAAAAAAAAAAAAAAGCTGAACGGGTATTAATTCACGTCAAGTCAAAATTTAAGTAGTTATAAAATTAAGACATCCACTAAGAAAATCAACAAAAAAATTACGATATCCAGTTGTAAATTTACATCACAGTAGTTATAAAATTACGACACCAACTTAGAAAACATGTCTATACATAAATTCCAAAAAAAAGTTGAACGGATATTAATGCACATGATAGCTTTTTTTAAAATTTATGTACAGACACGTTTTCTAAGTGGGTATCGTAATTTTATAACTATGGTATCATAAATTTACAACTGGGATGTCGTAATTTTTTTTGCTTTCTGAACGGGTGTCTTAATTTTATAACTACGGTGTCGTAAGTTTAAAACTAGGTATCGTAATTTTTTTTTATTATTTAAACGGGTGTCTTAGTTTTATAACTATGGTGTCGTAAGTTTAAAACTGAGATATCGTAATTTTTTTCTTCGAGATGTCATAAAGCTGTCTTAATATTTTTTAATAGGTATCATATGCATATGGACTAATAAGGAAGGATAGTGTAGCCTACATAGAACTTACTGCATCGGTGCGATAAAAAAGTCTTTTCCATGAAATGAAGATGTCCGCATAAAAACTTCGATTGGAAAGACAATCCGCATAAAAATATGTGCGGAAAGGGGATAAATTGCCACATCCTGGGAGAGGAAGCTGTAGCCAGCCACACACGTCACTTGATCGATGAAACGTTTAATAGACAAAATTGACCTAAAATGAATCATCTAGTATTTTTTGAGAAACTGTATATTAGACTTACATCCAGGGAATTATAATTTTACTATTTACTATTTAAAATTATTACCCATAACCTGGAACATGATCTCACTCAAAAAAAAATTAGGTAAGAAGATAATATTTAGATTATTTACCTACGTAAGTATATGTAAAATGTATATGAAACTAAAAACTAAATATACCGGTATAAACTCTTATATGCTTTTTTTTACTATACAAATTATTCAAATCTAAATTTAAATTCAATTATAAATGCTGAATCAAGATATTCTCAGTATCTCATCCAAAAGACTAGATAGAAAAATATAATTTGAGTCGTGACTCAACACACATGAGCACGAACTCCCACAACAATCAATCTTGTTTACCTTGGCCTTTATTTAGCATGAAGGACAGGAGAAGATGTTACCTTTTAACGGAGTAAAGATGACTAGATCCTGGGCTCATCGGAGAGGGCCACAGTCATAACGAGTGTAGCTAAGCGAAGCTCCACGGAAGAAAATAGCTAAAAGTGCAAGGCTGATTACTACAAGAAAATAGTAAAATAGTGACAAAAATTTTATAACTATTTCATCATAAATTGATTTAATGATGAATTAGTGACGAAAATCTTATCGTCACTATTTTTGCCGTCACTAAATTTAGTGATGGAAAGAGGTCCGTCACAAAATAATAGCGACGGATTTGTGACGAAATATTTCATTAAAAATATGTGACGGAACATTTTTTTGTCACTAAATTATGACGGATTAGTACGAACTATTCCGTCAAAAATTTTGATGGAACATATTTTTCGTCACTAAATTATGACGGATTAGTGACGAACTATCTCATGCATTATTCCGTCACTATTCCATCACAAATATTTCCATCACTACTACAAGAAAATTGTGAAATAGCGACGCAACTTAGCGACGCAAATTTTCGTCACAAAATAATGACAGAATTGCAACGCAATTATGACCCACGAAATCTGCGACAAAATAGCAACGAATTCATCTCCATTTAGCAACGCAATAAATCAGTCGCTAAATAGCGACGCAATTAGCGACTCCCAAAAAATCTGTTGCTAAATAGCGACTCTATTAGCGACTCAAAAAAATACATCGCTAAATAGCGACGCATTTTGCTACGTTACTAAATAGCAACACAAAATAGCGACACAGAAAAATGCGTCACTAAATAATGATGCAGAAAAAATGCGTTGCTATTTTGCGACGCATCTTGTTGCGTCACTATTTAGCAACACAAATTTGCGTCGCTAAACAGTGACGCAGAAAAATGCGTCGCTATTTTACGACGCAGCAAAATGTGTCGCTATTTAGCGACGCAAATATGTCGCTATTTAGTGACGCAGCAAAATGCGTTGCTAAATAGTGACGCAACAGATGCATCGCAAAATAGTGACGCATTTTTCTGCGTCACTATTTAGCGATGCAAATTTGTTGCTAAATAGTGACTCAAATAGGCGTTGCTAAATAGCGACGCATCAAAATTTTGCATTGCTATTTTGCGACGCATTTTGTTGCGTCACTATTTAGGGTTTTAGGGTTTTTAGGGTTTTAGGGTTTAGGGTTTTAGGGTTTAGGGTTTAGGGTTTAAGGTTTTAGGGTTTTAAAGTTTAGGGTTTAGGGTTTTAGGGTTTAGGGTTTAGGTTTAGGGTTTTTTTAGGGTTTTAGGGTTTTTAGGGTTTTAGGGTTTAGGGTTTAGGGTTTTAGGGTTCGGGGTTCAGGGGTTCAGGGATTAAGGGTTTTTGGGTTTAAGGGTTTTGGGTTTTAGCTAGGGTTTAGGTTTTAAGGGTTTATGGTTTAAGGGTTTAGGGTTTTAGGGTTTAGGTTTTAGGGTTTAATTAGGGGTTTATGGTTTTAGGGTTTTAGGGGTTTAAGGATTAGGGTTTTAGGTTTTAGGGTTTTGAGTTATAGGGGTTTAAGGGTTTAAGGTTTAGGTTTTTTGGGTTTTTTTTTTGGAATTTTAGGGTTTAGGGTTTTAGGGTTTAGGGTTTAGACTGCATTCTCGGCACAAAGGCATGGATCGGACTGGAGGCAGCGACGTGGATCAGACTGGAGGCAGCATCGGTCCCGGGTAGAACCTTCTAGTCGGCCATCTAGGCCGGCTTCAGTGAGTCCCGGATAGGACCTTCTACCTATTGCATACATAACCCACATGCCTATGGGTTTTTTCTAATTTTTTTAAAAAAATTCTAATTGTAGGCTCCATTAAATATTTTTTTTATTTTAAAGTAAAAAATTCTAATGTAAAAAAAATTATTCTCTGATTTTTATTTATTAAAGAAACTTTCACATTTTAGAGAAAAGTTTGGTGTCATAGTTAGAATTGGAATCAAAAATAATTTATGAATCCTACTAATAACACATTAAAAATATACAAAAATATATATTATAATATATTATTACATAATTTATATATATATTAATATACCATAGCAATAGATTATAATATATTAATATATAAAATTACCACTATATAATATTAATTATTATACAATATAATAATTAATATATAAAATTAATATTATATAATATCAATAATTAGCGAAGCATAGTTGCGTCGTTATTTTGCGACCCATATTTTATGCGTCGCTATTTAGCAATGCAACAAAATGCGTCGCTATTTAGCAACGCAATTTTGCTGCATCGCTAAATTGTGATGCAGCAAAATGCGTAGCTATTTAGCAGCGCAAAATTACGTTGCTAAATAGTGACGCAACAAAATGTATCGCTAAATAGCTAGTTAGCGATAAATTTGTGTTGCTAAATAGCGACGCAATTAGGCATCGCTAAATAGCGACGCATTTTGCTGCATCATTATTTATGACGCACGCATTTTGTTGCATCACAATTTAGGGTTTTAGGGTTTTAGGGTTTTTAGGGTTTTAGGGTTTAGGGTTTAGGGTTTTTAGGGTTCGGGGTTCAGGGATTAAGGGTTTTTGGGTTTCGGGGGTTTAGGGTTTTAGCTAGGGTTTAGGGTTTAAGGTTTTATGGTTTAAGGGTTTAGGGTTTAAGGGTTTAGGGTTTTTTGGGTTTTTTGGAAATTTAGGGTTGAGGGTTTAAGGGTTTTTTGCTTTAAGGTTTTAGCTAGGGTTTAGGGTTTAAGGTTTTATGGTTTAAGGGTTTAGGGTTTAAGGGTTTAGGCTTTTTTGGTTTTTTTTGGAATTTTAGGGTTTAGGGTTTAAGGGATTTAGGGTTTTAGGGTTTAGGGTTTAGACTGCATTCTCGGTACAAAGGCATGGATCGGACTGGAGGCAGCGTCGGTCCCGGATAGGACCTTCTAGTCGGCCACCTGGGCCGGCTTCAGTGAGTCCGAATAGGACCTTCTACCTATTGCATACATAGCCCACATGCCTATGGGTGGCTTCTTATATTTTTTTTAAAAAAATCTAATTGTAGGCTCCATTAAATATATATTTTTTATTTTAAAGTAAAAAAATTCTAATGTAAAAAAATTTTGATTCTCTAATTTGTATTTATAAAAGAAACTTTCAAATTTTAGAAAAAAAGTTTGGTATCATAGTTAGAATTGGAATCAAAAATAATTTATGAATCCTACTAATAACAAATTAAAAATATACAAAAATATATTATAATATATTATTACATAATTTATAATATATTACGTAGGAAGTTCGACAGGAGGTTCGGCAGGAGGTTCAGAAGGAGCTTTCAGATATGAGAACACAGATGCATCAGATGCAGGATTTGGTTCGCCTCATGTCACAGGGTTCATTCCAGCCTCCGAAGCCTTCACGTGATCCGTAGCCTTCACGTGATCGTGATAGTGCGGATTCTTGATGTATTTTTTTCTTTACTTCTTATGTATGAAAACTTTAAAACCTTAAAATATTAATATTTTTAAAAATTGAGTGATAAATGTTTTATCAATATTTAAATGCAATGAAATTGTATTAGCAGATTTAATTATAATATTTAAAATTTTATAAAAAAACAAAAGTTTTTTGTCGCAATTAATTTTTTTAAAAAAATTAATTAAAGTTTGTGACGCAATTGTGATGCCATTTGCGATGCAATTGCAACGCAATTTACGTCGCAATTTTGCGACTCCTAAAATGCCTCACAATTTTGGGACGCAAACGTGGCGTCGCAACATTGCGACGCATTTTAGGCATCGCAATTGCATCGTAAAATTACGACATAATATTTGAGTCACTAATGCGTCACTAATTACGACGCAATGTTGTGTTACTAATGCGTCACTAAATTTTGACGACTGCAATTTTGTTGCAATTTAGCGATAATTTTTGGCATTGCTATTTAGCAACGCAATTGCGACGGATTGCAATTTGCGATGAGATTGACAGCAACGCTTAAATTGCGTCGCTAATGCATCACTAAATCCATTTAGTGACGCATTAGCGATGCAATTTGGCGTTGCTAAAGCTGAATTTTCTTATAGTATATATTCCATCACAATTTAGTGACGGATTATTGATGAAAATTTAGTCACTAAAACTTTCGTCACTAGTCCGTCACTAATAGCAATAAATTAGTGACGAAAGAATCTATCAGTCATTCGTTATTGTTCCATCACTAATAAATTGCTAATATTTTCGTCACTAATCCGTCACTATTATTTCTATCAGAAATCCATCACTAATCCATCATTAACCTAATAAAATTTTATCAAATTTTTATTCTTATAAATTTAAAATTATTTTTAAATTACAATATATTTAATGCATTCTAATGAAATTTATAGATGAATATTTAAATTTAAGAATAAAAAATGTATTTCATAGCATAAGATAAATATATCTGTATATATCAACAATACTAATGTTTTATACATTAGACATCAAATTATTAAGATGTCTTTGGCTGCCTTGGGACTTACACTTGAGAAATGTACATCTAAAGCATTCCTTTGAACACCATTTACTGACTCCCTCTAATGTAGCCTGAAGTGAACAATGCTAGTGTGTGACGTTCACCTGCAACTATTGAAACAATCCTCACTTCCGTGTTAAGTATTACTAGACATGTAGGAGCTGAAAGTTTCATCACCATATGTTGGGCTCTCATGTCCAAGCTTAGATGAAGATAATTTTATGCGCTTTATGCTTTCCTCCCCACCTTTACTCTCAGGACCAGATGCATCATTTGAATAGAACATCAATAAACTTTCAGTGCCCCATCAATCGGTTATTGCGCATCAAGTTCTTCTTCTTTTTGTAAAGTAATCTGAACACAGATGGTTCATTTGTGGAGATTTCTATGGCAAAGCAAATAAGGGCAGAAGAGAATGCCTTTGGCTTTTATTTTCTAGCAAGTAGTGAATTTAATTTGTAAACAAAATAGAACAAATATGAACAATATGTATATATAATTAAAAACTCATCCTTTCTTGCTTCTATTTGAGCAATAATTTCAAATGCTGCGCAGATGCCATTTAGTTTTGAAGCATCAACACTGTAAAACAAACAAAATAGAACAATTTAGGTTGCATCTGCTGTCACCGTTACTTTTTTTAAACACATTTAAAATAAAAATTTTATTTTTATATTTTATATGTTTCTTAATTGACGGCATAAACATATTTGGCAGACACCGTTCCATTTTATTCTTAACTATTGAAAGCTACTTTTAAAATAAAAAAAACCCTACAGATATTTGCAGTTGATTCATGTTAGGTTCAATGTGAGGATGCCATATGGTTCAAAATGGGGCAATAAAAAGGAAAAAAAAAAATTCCACTATAAGGCAAAGGTTGATCATTAGGGTAGATGCATAACAAAGTCCTGCCACATGGATATGTCCTTTTCTTCTAAGCTAATCAAAGCACATTTTCTAAAGAAAATTCAATTCTTGGGTAAACTGACAGCATCAGGAAAGTCTAGATACAGAGTTTTCTTCTAAGCTAATCAATGTGAGGATGCCATATGGTTCAAAATGGGGCAACAAAAAGGAAAAAAAAAAAAAAATTCCACTATAAAGTCAAAGGTTGATCATTAAGGGCAGATGGATAACAAAGTCCTGCCACATGGATATGTCCTTTTCTTCTAAGCTAATCAAAGCACATTTTCTAAAGAAAATTCAATTCTTGGATAAACTGACGGCATCAGGAAAGTCTAGATACTGAGTTTTCTCCAATGGTGATGGTGGCAACTTATATAAATTATCATGTGCAAGGAAAAAGGTGAAGTTCTTTTTCAATCTTCTGTTGATTCATTGCTGTCCATGTAAAAGAAGGGTTAGGAAATTTTTTCCACATTGCTGAAATGAGACGGAAGAAATTCGTGTCTTGCTTTGAAGCTGGAACATTGTTGCTTGACTGGTGCTACAAGGAATTGAATTATGTACTCTGTGTAAGACTTTCGACAAGAAAAAAATAAAGAAGGTGAGGTTTAACAAAGTTAAAAGTCCTTGCACCATGACTTTTCACCAGCTAGGGAGGACGACCACAATCGTCATCTACCATATTTCCATTCTCTCAAATTTCGATGGTCTTTGCTGAATATCTCCTCAAGGTTTACATGATTTCAATAACTTTTCACAAGCCCTATCTTTTTTCCCTATCTCCTCTTCTCCCTCTCCTCAACTTTCTTCGAAGAAGCAGTCGGGTTCCAATATCACGTGGAAGGAAGGTGAAAAGGAAGTCCACATCCTTATGTACGTGACGGAAGCGGACGCGTAAGGATTCCATGATTCTTTGGGAATTTCGGAAGCAAAAAAGTAGCGGAATTAATTAAAAATTAATTCCAAAGATGAGAGTCTCTTCATGAAAGGAATTATAAATTAATTTTAACATGAAAAAATTAATTTCAGCAATTCGTGGTCCAGCCGTATGATTGGAGTGGCAGCGAGTCTCGCTGTGGAAGGAAGGCTTTCCAGCGGCTGGGTGAGAATCGGAACGGTGCCTCCGTGAGCGTGACGTGAGAAAGAAACGGTGGAGGGACTTCTAGGAGACGTATCCAGCAACACGTGTGGAGGTCCACGTCCGTGAAGACTCAAGTCTTCACGGAAGAGCACGGTGGAGGGGATGTTGGAAACAAGGTGGGCACACAAGAAGCTTTGATACCAGATTGATAGTGGGGGATTCTTTCAATAAGAAAAATGATACTCTATATTAGAGGAAATACAACTTTTGGGTCTCTCTATTTTTCATCATCTTCTTCTTCTTCTACTTCTACATTTCATGGGCAAACACCTCCTATATTTATAAACATCTAGATGTCCTTTCATATACCACTATTTAATACATGCATAGAAAAACTAAAAGACATTTGCAGAAAATTAAGAGTCAATTACAAAATACTAAGAGTCAATTTTAAATTTCTGAACCATCTTATCTTTTTAAAATGACTCTTCCTTTCTCCCATGAAGCCTTTGGTCTTTTCAAGAGTGACTCTTCCTTTCTCCGTGAAGCCTTTGGTCTTTTAAGAGTGCATTAAAACAAGTTTAATATTCCAACATTTCCTCCGTAAACTTATTTTTTCTTGGTGCCATGACTCCAAGCATCTTTCTTAGCTTTTGAAAATCTTCACTTTGAGTGATTTTGTAAATATATCAGCAATTTGCTCATTTGATTTACAGTACACAACCTTCACAATACCTTTCTTAACTTGATCACGAAGAAAATGAAATCTTGTGTCAATGTGTTTGCTTCTTCCATGTTGAACTGGATTCTTAGCTAGTTCAATAGCAGACTTATTATCAACATATATCTTCACAGGCTCCTTTTGTGAATGACTCAATTCTTTCAATAAGTTGCGCAACCATATGGCCTCACAAGCACATGATGCTGCTGCAACATACTCTGCTTCACATGTAGATAATGCAACAATGGATTGTTTCTTTGAGCTCCAAGAAAAAGCATTAGCACCAAAATAAAAGATATAACCAGAAGTGCTTTTCCGTTCATCAAGATCTCCTCCCCAATCACTATCAGAAAAACCAATTAAACTTGCATCATTGGAATGAGTATAAAACATACCATGATCAAGAGTTCCTTTGAGGTATCTTAGAATCCTTTTTGCTGCCATCCAGTGTGACTCCTTTGGATGTTCCATATATCTACTAATCAAACCAACTCCATAGACAATATCAGGTCGGCTTATAGTAAGATAACGAAGACTTCCAACAAGGCTTTTGAAGAGAGATGAGTTCACCTCCTTTCCTTCTCCTTCTTTACTAAGCTTGGCTCCATAAGCAACTGGGGTGTTTACTTCTTTGCAGCACTCCATTTTGAATTTTTGTAGAATGTTTCTAGCATAACTTTCTTGAGAAATGAAGATGCCATCTTCACTTTGCCTTACTTCAATGCCAAGAAAATAAGACATCAAGTCTCCTCCCGTCATTTCGAACTCCTTGCTCATGGTTGCTTTGAACCCATATATCATTTCCATGCAATTACCTGTCACAAGTAAGTCATCCACATATAGACATATAATTAAAATGTCATCTCCTTTTTTCTTTACATAAATAGCATGTTCATAGGAGCATTTGTTGAAACCACAATCTTGAAGATAGTGATCAATTCGAGCATTCCAAGCTCTCGGTGCTTGCTTTAATCCATACAAAGCTTTGTGTAACTTGTACACTTTATCTTCCATGCCTTTATGGATATAGCCCTCAGGTTGCTCAATATAGACTTCTTCTTCAAGGTAGCCATTGAGAAATGCCGACTTTACATCCATTTGATATATTTTCCACTTGTGATGAGATGCAAGTGAGAAAATGAGCTTTATTGAATCAAAATGGGCTACAGGCGCGAAAACTTCATCATAATCGAGCCCTTTCTTTTGCTTGTAGCCTTTGGCAACCAAACGAGCTTTGTATTTTTCTACCTCTCCATTAGCAGTGCGCTTCACTTTATACACCCATTTGACGCCTATCGCCTTTTGTCCTTTTGGAAGTGAAGTCAACTCCCAAGTATTATTCTTTTCTATGGCAAGAATCTCCTCCTTCATTGCTTTTCTCCATTCAACTTTCTGCATAGCTTCATCAAATGTTAGAGGTTCAATATCAGCAAATAAACAATATAAATCAACTTGTTCAACTTCTTCTGTTTCATCATAAAGATCACTAATACTTCTAAACTTTCTTGTTGACTCTTCAGGGCTTATAGAACTTCTTGAGGAAGTCGGTGTAACTTGTGGTGATGAAGATGATCTTGCTGGTGACAAGATTGGTTGAGTAGCTTCCTCATTTGTATTCTCCTCAGCTTCATTATAAGGTGTTATATATTTGATATGAGAATCTTTGCCATTCCAATCCCATACTCCATCTTCATTGAAAATCACATCCCGACTGATGATGACCTTATTTGTCATTGGATTATACAATTTGTAGGCTTTGGATTGCTCACTATATCCTATGAAGATGCATTTTTGGCTTCGATCATCAAGCTTCTTCCTCTTCTCTTGTGGTACTTGGGCATAGGCAATACACCCAAAAATCTTCATATGGCTTACTCCTGGTTTGTAGCCACTCCAAGCTTCTTCTGGTGTCATACCTTTGATGGCTTTTGTTGGGCTTCGGTTGATAAGATATGCTGCACATGCCACCCCTTCAGCCCAAAAATGCTCGGAAAGGTTCTTCTCTTTCAACATGCTTCTAGTCATGTCAAGAATGGTCCGGTTCTTCCTCTCGGCCACTCCATTTTGTTGTGGAGAGTACGGAGCGGTGAATTGATGTCGAACTCCTTCTTCATCACAATAGCTTCTAAAAGCATTTGACATATATTCTCCGCCTCTATCGGATCTCAAAATCTGCACTTTATTGTTACTTTCTTTTTCAACTAAAGATTTGAAATATTTAAACATAAAGAGTGCAGCCGACTTTTCTTTAAGAAAATAAACCCACAACTTTCTACTAAAGTCATCAACAAATGTTATAAAATATTTGTTACCACCACAAGATTCTGGAAGAGGTCCACATATATCAGTATGCACTAGTTGTAATGGTCTTGTTGCTTTCCAAGATTTTCTACTTTTGAAGGGAGCTCTTGCATGCTTAGCTAGTGTGCACTTCTCACAAACTTCATTTGGATAATTTATATGTGGAAGTCCTTTCACCATTCCCTTATTAGATAGTAATTTCAAACTTCCAAAATTTAAATGTCCAAACCTGAGATGCCAAAGCCAGGAAGGGTCCTTGATATCCACTTGCAAGCAATTTTGTGCTTCCGTCTTTAAGATAAGAGGAAACATCCTGTTCTTCGCCATCTGGACACGAGTAATCAGCTTTCCATTCCAATCTTTTAGAGTTAGAGATAGTCCTTCCATATGAATTGCATAACCCTTCTCTAACAGTTGGCCAATACTTAGAATATTACTCTTCAAACTTGGCACATAATAAACATTGGAAATGAAATCAGGTTTACCATTCTTTTGCCAATCATGATTTTACCTCTTCCTTTGATAGGAGCTTTGGAGAGATCCCCAAACTTCACATCACAAAACTCCCCTTCTTGCAATTCCACAAATAGCTCTTTTCTTCCACACATATGGTTTGAGGCTCCTGAGTCAAGAAACCATATATTCTTCAAGTCTCCATCTTCTTGGCATGACAAAAGAAGTGTCGGTTCTCCTTCTTGGTTGTTGGATTCAATGTTGTTGCTTTGCTTATTGTTCCAACACTCATAGCTATAGTGTCCATATTTTTGACAATTATAGCATTGAACATTGGATCTTGATTGGTTACGACCTCCAATTGATCTTCTACCTCGTCCACGTCCACCTCTTCTGCCACCTCTTTCATTATTGAAATTTGAGCTTTGGCCTCCTCCATCATTATAGCTTCTTTGACCACGGCCATGGCTTCGATCACGATCACGGTAGTTGCTTCTGCCACCATGACCACCACGATAGTTGTTGCCGTCATCTCTTTTGTTATTATAGGCCAATTGAAGCCCTTAATCTTTCTCTTTTTGGTCTTTTGCCTCCACCTTGGCTTGAAGTATTTGCTCCGTATTATGTGCTTCATTTTTCTTTTGCATCTTTTGTTCATGAATTTGAAGTTTGCCCATCAACGCATTGATGGAGAGTGTATCAACATCATTAGCTTCTCAATGGCGACAACAACATGCTCAAACCTCGGTGTCAAAGACTGAAGTATCCTCTCCACCACTCGAACATCTTCTACCTTCTCTCCATTTCTCTTCAATTGGTTTACAATAACCAATATCCAAGAGAAGTAGTCAAATATGTTTTTCGTCTCCTTCATGGTGGTGACTTTAAATTCTCCCGCAATTGTTGAAGCCGGATTCGCTTCACCTTTTCTTCTCCTTTAAAGATAGTAGAGAGAGTATCCCAAACTTGATTTGTAGAGGTTGCTTCAGCAATTCTCTCAAATGTCACCTCATCTAAAGCTTGATATAATTGGAACAAAGCTTTTTTATCTCTCTCCTTAAGCCTCTTAAAGTATCTTTTTATGCTTGATTGTACTATCTTTCTTGCTCTGCTGTAGGCTCGGTGTAGCCATCTTGAACAATTTCCCATAGATCTTGTGAGCCAAATAAGGACTTCATTTGGATACACCAATTCCCATAGTTCTCCTTAGTAAGCTTGGAACTTGAATATGCACACCATCGTTGGCCATCTCCCTCAAGATTGGTCCTCTCAAAAAAAATAAGGCTCTGATACCACTTGTTGGAAACAAGGTGGGCACACAAGAAGCTTTGATACCAAATTGACGGAAGTGAAGGATTCTTTCAATAAGAAAAATGATACTCTATATTAGAGGAAATACAACTTTTGGGTCTCTCTCTATTTTTCATCATCTTCTTCTTCTACTTCTACATTTCATGGGCAAACACCTCCCATATTTATAAACATCTAGATGTCCTTTCATATACCACTATTTAATACATGCATAGAAAAACTAAAAGACATTTGCAGAAAATTAAGAGTCAATTACAAAATACTAAGAGTCAATTTTAAATTTCTGAACCATCTTATTTTTTTAAAATGACTCTTCCTTTCTCCTATGAAGCCTTTGGTCTTTTCAAGAGTGACTCTTCCTTTCTCCCATGAAGCCTTTGGTCTTTTCAAGAGTAACTCTTCCTTTCTCCTATGAAGCCTTTAGTCTTTTAAGAGTGCATTAAAACAAGTTTAATATTCCAACAGGGGAGGCTCCAGCCAAGCGAAGAGAGAGAGCTTCAACCAAGAAAATCCAGCAAAGATTAAAATAAATCTTTATAGAAAAAAAAGGCTGTGGTGGTTGTTTAAGAACGAATACGTTATCGCTGATCCTTGATTAAAAAAAAAAGAATAAAAGCCTAGGTTACTTTTCCAGCGAGATCCATTGTTGTTCATCAGGACTAAACTCCAACACATCAAATATTTTTCAGAATCGCATTGCCACAAAACCCCCTGTTATCTAAAACCTTTTTCACCTCCAAATTACCTGTTTATCTTTTCACTACTTATGACCAGAAGAATACTGACCATTAAGTATTACATTTAACGATATCCAACAATCATGCGATAAATCCCTAAAAGAATGCATTCCAATACAAAATCAATCTACATTCCACCCCCCAACAAAAAAAAAAAAAAATACGCATAAAAATCAATTGTTACTAAAATTTACGATCCACGATCAGAAAATTGAAGATAAAAGGGAAGAAAACGATCCATACTCAGCAATTCCCCATCTGCAAGTAATTCAGCAATAGCCATCTCCTCATCAAATCTGATATGCAGGACTTACGAACAACTTGTATGAGCAAAACATATAAAAAGTCAGCATATCAAGAAGAGCAGAAGATGCTGCCAAGAACAGCTGGACAGTATGAAGAGATCCACTGGACAGTATTGTTCATCCTCCAATGTTTCTTCACCGGATGATAATTTTAAGATAAACCAACAATCGTATCTAGTTTATGTAAAAGTAATAAAAACTAGCAAGTGAGATCTCTCTCTTACGGTTTTGCTTTCATGATGAAGTATGAGATGATGAATCGAATGCACAGAAGTTAGGTTTGTGGTGTCTCCAGAATGTGTGCGACTGAGAGATAAAATATGAATTCCCTGGTCCCTGATATTTTGTAAGTTGGCTTCACCTCGGAGTTCTAACTTCTAAATGTTACATATTATTAAAAAACAAGTAACTAGAGTAAGCATAAGTAAGCCTGCTGTCAACATGTATTCTTTGGTGCCTGCAAATGATGATAGTAAATAGGAATTCTACATATTGCAAAATTTCATTAGATGTTATATTGAGTTAGACAGCTGAAATGCCTCACACGTATATTAAACCTATTACTTTAAGTTATTTTAGCATCATCTTAGAGTCAATCAAAAATCACATGTCACCAGCCATCATTCTATATTTATTCACTGATCTTGCTTTAAGATTAGAGCTATCATTCACGGTCCATCTAATGCTAAACTTGAATGTCGTAATTTTATAACTACGGTATCATAAATTTACAACTTGAATATCATAATTTTTTTTGTTTCCTGAACGAATGTCTTAATTTTATAACTACGGTGTCGCAAGTTTAAAACTAGGATGTCATAAATTTTTTTTACTTTATGAATGGTTATTTTAATTTTATAATTACGGTGTTGTAAGTTTAAAACTAGGGTATCGTAATTTTTTCTTCGGGATATCGTAAAGTTGTCTTAACATTTTTTAATAGGTATCGTATGTGTTGGGGGGTAAAATCGTCATTGCATTGATATCCGTGCGAGGCGGCTAAGGCTGACCTCCTCCCGCTGCCTTCCTCCGGGCCTCCCTAGCTCGGCCTCCTCCGGGTCTCCCTAGCTCGGCTTCCTCCGGGCCTCCCTAGCTCGGCTTCCTCCGGGCTTCCCTAGCTCGGCCTCCTCCGGGCCTCCGTAGCTCGGTCTCCCCCGGGCCTACGTAGCTCGGCCTCCCCGGGCCTCAGTAGCTCGGCCCCCTCTGGGCTTCCATAGCTCGGCCTCCTCCGGGCTTCCGTAGCTCGGTCTCCTCCGGGCTTCCCTAGCTCGGCCTCCTCCGAGCTTCCGTAGCTCGGTCTCCTCCGGGCTTCCATAGCTCGGCCTCCTCCGGGCTTCCGTAGCTCGGTCTCCTCCGGGCTTCCTAGCTCGGCCTCCCCCGGGCCTTCGTAGCTCGGCCTCCTCCGGGCTTCCGTAGCTCGGTCTCCTCCGGGCTTCCCTAGCTCGGCCTCCTCCGGGCTTCCCTAGCTCGGCCTCCTCCGGGCTTTCGTAGCTCGCTTATACTCAGCGATCCACGCCCCGACGTCTACCTCCGCGGAACCTGACGCGGGAAAGCTCAAGTCTACCCGAGCCGCTCCCTGAGCAGGGAATCATGTTGAGACGTGGCCTAAGACCTATTGTAACCGCCTCAAGTCTACTCGCCCAGATCCCAAGACATCGAAGAGCTCTCCCAGCCGTCGATCCCTTAACAGACAAGGCGTGGATTCTAACGACCCCACGACGGCCTGATTCTGTCTACCCCCGTATCGTAACAACCTCAGAACCCTCCAGAAGATGCTCAAGTCCCCCAGGTGACAGTCTATAAATATCAGATTGGTAGATTCCCTCAGGTACGCGACCCTGGACGCACGCAGCTCTGTGCACACACCTCTATCTCTCGCTCTCCTCCTCCCCTTTTTTGGAGCCTCCGATTGGCCACCCCCCGGAGGGGCCTCCCGGAGAGATCCACCTCCTCATTATCTGGTTGATCGCCGATTCCTTCCCCACTGACTTGAGCGTCGGAGGGTCTTCCGCGGAGGACCAACCCCAGCGTCCCTCCGCGTGTGGACTTCTTTTGCAGGTCCGCCGCACCCCCCTCTTCCCGGAGATCGACCGCGCCCAAGTCGGAGGACGGATCCCGGCGGCAACAGATTGGCGCTAGAGGAAGGGCCTCAAGTCCCATCAAAACTTGAAAGAAGGAGACAAGGATCTTAATTCGGAGAAAAACCTCTCTGATGGCCAACCGGAAAAGAGGAGCAGCCTCTGATGCTCAGGGTCAGGTCGCCTCCCAAAGGCCTGACCCGACCGGCACCACGGCACCGCAACCTCCGCCTGTCGAGACTCCGTCGCCGCCTGCCATTCCGGTGACCCAGGACCAGTTTGCTACGCTGGTCCAACAAGTCCAGGCTCTCACCCACTTGGTCCAGGAGCGTCTTGCACCTCCTCCTGCTTCACACCCCCAGAAAGAAGCGGCGACTTCTTCTTCACCGGCAACCTCCTCCTCTGATCCGTGTGAATCAGCGGATCCCCCACATCGCCCCAGGGGGGACAAACCGGTCCCTCGAACCGGTTACGATGGAGATCTTCCCAGATCTCGGCGAGCCCGCTCCCTCTCTCCGGCAACGTCTCACCATGATTCGACGCCCTCCTTGCGGTTCTCCCGTCCGGCCGCTCCTCTCGCCGGCGAGGAGGAGATCCGCCGTCAGATCCGAGAAATGCGTCAGGAGCTGGACGCCGCCAAGCAGATCCATCTGCCTCAGCCCAAAGCAGAGCAGGGCATCCCTTTCTCTAAGGAGATCATGGAGGAAGTGATTCCCTCCCACGTCAAGCTGCCAACCGTCGAGCCCTATCACGGCTCCACTGATCCAGACGACCACCTCAGCAGCTTCCGGTCAATAATGATGTTCCACGGAGCATCTGATGCTATCCTCTGCCGGGCCTTCCCATCCACCCTCAGAGGATCCGCCCGAACCTGGTTCAACGCCCCGAAACCGGGTTCCATTGATTCTTTCGACGAGCTGAGCCACCTTTTTATTGGCCAGTTCGTCAGCAGCCGCCGCCACCGACGGAGATCCGACTCCCTCTCCGAAGTCAAGCAAAGAGAGGGGGAGTCCTTGAGAAGTTATCTTGGCCGTTTCAACAAGGCCATGTTAGAGGTGGACCACCTTAATCACGAGGTGGCTATGTCCGCCCTGGCGGGGGGAGTTTCGAAGGAGAGCGACTTCTATTTAGCAATGGAAGTCAGCTACCCCCCATGTTTGTCTGATATGATGGCCCTCGCGGACAAATACGCTCGGGTCGAGGAGTCGCGGAGAATGGCCCGCGCTGAACAGGCGAGGAAGAAGCAAGAGCCCAAAGTTCCCGACAGGCACCGCACTGTCCGTCGGCCAAGTCCACCTTGCCGCCAAAGAGTCCCTCCACCGCCGCCAAGGAATCGCTCCCGGAGTCCCCCTAGGCGATTCGATCGCTACACTCCGTTGACTGTTCTCCGGGCGCAAATCCTTATGGAGATAGAGCGCCAGCTTCCCCGACCAGTGCCTCTCCGGGGAACCCAACCCGGAGAGATCCCGCCAAGTATTGCCGCTACCACAGGGAGCATGGCCATGACACCGAAGAATGCTGGCAGTTGAAGAACGAGATCGAGAGACTGATTCGGCGGGGACGTTTGGACCAGTTCAGAAGAGCACCTGAGCCGCCACAAGGAGGTGATCGCCAGCCCGAGCTCCCACAACTCCCTCCTCCACCAAATCCACCCGTGGTTGGCCGCATCAACATGATTGAAGAGGCCGGCGGGTCGAGCTTCGGGGGCAATGGTGATGCACCGATGCCAAAGAAGGCGCGCACGGGCGAGCTTTCCTTTTCTGATGATGATCTTCTTGGGATACAGCTTCCCCATGAGGACGCACTTGTCGTATCCCTAAACTTGAACAACTATGATGTAAGCCGAATCCTGGTTGATAGTGGAAGCTCGGTGAACGTTTTGTACCTCGGTGTGTTTGCCAGGATGAAATTGCTCATGGAAAACCTCCGAGCCGTGGATTCCACCCTGATGGGATTCACCGGCGACGTCATCGTCCCAGAAGGAATCGTCACCCTGACGGTCCGCGCAGGAACCTGGCCCCTCGTAGCCGTTGTACAGACCGACTTCTTAGTGACCGACCTCAGGTCCCCATACAACGCCATATTCGGCAGGCCGGGTCTAATGTCCCTCAAGGCGGTAGTCTCCATCCCGCATCTATCCATGAAGTTCCCCACCGAGCAAGGAGTCGGAGTAGTTCGGGGAAGTCAAGCTATGGCTCGGCAATGTTTCGTCACGAGCCTTCAGTCTAGAATGCCCGAGGTCGACGGGCTAGACGCTCGTGAGGATTTCGCCGAACAACGAGGAGAACCGGCGGAAGAACTAGAAGAAGTACCGCTAGACGAAGCTCGGCCCGACCGAACCATAAGGATCGGGTCGCTACTCGAAGGAGAGCCTCGTCGCGAGTTGATCAGATTCCTCCAAAGCAATGCGGACGTCTTCGCCTGGACCGCCTCAGACATGCCGGGGATTGACCCAGAAATACTCGTCCATCGCCTCAATGTGGACGAGAGGCACAGGCCCGTTAAGCAGAAGAAGAGGAGCTTCGCCCCAGAGCGGCAAAAAGCCATTGAGGAGGAGGTCGACAAACTTATCAAAGCCAATTTTGTCCGAGAGGTGAACTACCCGAGTTGGTTGTCCAACGTCGTCATGGTGAAAAAGTCGAATGGCAAATGGAGGATCTACATCGACTTCACCGACCTCAACAAGGCATGCCCGAAGGACAGCTTTCCCCTCCCTCGGATCGACCAGCTTGTAGATGCCACTTCGGGCCACCAAATGCTGTCGTTCATGGACGCCTATTCGGGCTACAATCAAATCCGGATGGCCCCCGAGGATGAAGAAAAGACCGCCTTCATAACCGACCGAGGTACCTACTGCTACCGAGTTATGCCTTTCGGTCTTAAAAATGCAGGAGCGACCTATCAGCGGCTGGTCAACAAGGTGTTCAAGGAGCAAATCGGCCGGAACATGGAGGTGTATGTGGATGATATGCTGGTCAAAAGCAAGGAAGCGCTGAGGCATGTTGAGGACCTCGCGGAGAGCTTTGCCACGCTGCGCAAATATGGAATGAGGCTCAACCCGACCAAGTGTGCTTTCGGCGTCAATTCCGGGAAGTTCCTCGGCTTCATGGTCTCCCAGCGAGGTATCGAGGCTAACCCTCAGAAGATTCAAGCTCTCCAACAAATGGCACCCCCAGCGTCTATTAAGGAGGTCCAGCGCCTAACCGGGAGGATAGCGGCCCTTAACCGCTTCGTGGCTCGGTCAGCCGAGAGATGCCTCCCCTTCTTCAAAACTCTCCGAGCGGCCAAAAATTTCCAATGGACCCCTGAGTGCCAGAAATCATTTCAAGATCTCAAAAAGTACCTCGGCTCGCCTCCGCTTCTCAGTAGTCCGATCCCAGGAGAGACTCTATTTCTGTACCTAGCC